>CAJQUW010005266.1:385000-399351 GCA_907163375.1 Prostheceraeus crozeri
GGGGGTGGGGGGGGTGGGTGTGGGTGGGGTGGGGGGGTGGGTGGGGTGTGGGGGGTGTTGGGGGGGTGGTGGGGTGGGGTGGGGTGGTGGGGGGGTTGTGGGGGTTGGGTGGGGGGGTGGGTGTGGGGGGTGGTGGGGGTGGGGTGGGGGGTGGTGGGGGGGGGTGGGGTGGGGGTGGGTGGGGGGGTGGGGGGTGGGTGTGGGGGGGGGGTGGGTGGTGGGGGGGTGGTGGGGGTGGTGGGTGGGGTTGGTGGGGGGGTGGGTGGGGGTTGGGGTTGTGGGTGGGTGGGGGGGGTGGTGGGGTGGGTGTGGGGTGGTGGGGTGTGGTGTGGGGTGTGGGGGTGGGGGTGGGGGGGGGTGGGTGGTGGGGGTGGGTGGGGGTGGTGGGGGGGTGGGGTGTGGGTGGGGGGTGGGTGGGGTTGGGGTGGGGGGGGGGTGTGGGGGGTGGGTGGGGGTGGTGGGGGTGTGGGGGGTGGGGTGTGGTGGGGGGTGGGGGTGGGTGGTGGGGGGGTGGGGGTGGGGTGGGGGGTGTGGGTGGGTGGGGGTGGGGTGGTGTGGGGTGGGGTGGTGGGTGGGGGTGTGGGGTGGGTGGTGGGTTGGGGGGTGGGGGTGGGGGGTGTGGGTGGGTGGTGGGGGTGGTGTGGGGTGGGTGGGGTGGGTGGGTGTGGTGGTTGTGGGTGGGGGTGTGGGGTGGTGGGTGGGTGGGGTGGGGGTGGTTGGGGGTGTGGGTGGGGGGGGTTGTGGGTGGGGGGGGGTGGGGGTTGTGTGTGGGGTTTGGGGGGGGGTTGGTGGGGTGGGTTCCCGGCTTCCACACAAGAAACATACGGGACGAAGCCAGTTACGTTTTTGCCGTTTTCAGTGCTAAAATTCACTTGCAGATACGATCAAGGCAATGCCTAATGTGAAGCTTAATTTTGACATGCCATACCAGCAGTTTTTCAACTTTTTAAAAAAAGGCAAATGTTGCATGACATACATTCAAACAGAAAATACGAAAATACGCAAATAAACAGCATTTCTGATTTTATTGCCATTTCAACTATAAATAAAGAGTTTCGATACAACATTAGTTTCTTATTGTGTACAAGAAAACTATATGGAAACAATGCTACTGAGGGAGGCAGAAATGTGAACACAGAAGTGATTAAACATTAAATAAAGTGTATTTTCTTATTTATATATAATGCTTTGTTGATAAATCGAAATACAAAATAGCTTTCTTGGTGAGATGTGTACAGAAGAAATCACGTTTCGGAAGAAAATCTGACAAATGACTTGTAGAACGCAGGTTTACAAAACGGCATCAACAATTTGCGAGAGTGTCTTGCATGCCTATTTGGCGCACGAACAATAAAAAAAGATGTGAGAGGATGACAGTGTGCGTGATTAGCAACTTCTCGAATCTATTTGACACAGCCTCGATCAAGTCTGACTTTCAGTGGAAGCTTAATGGTGATGAATCCCCAACGCTTGACGATGCGCTCCAAACAATCGAGTTTCGTAAGCAATTTCGTAGGGATGTCACAAATAACAGGCCAACGAAATGAAATTCTGGAGTATACAAATGAAATGTAAGCTTGCCATATGATGCAGCTGTCATTGCCATTGACTGAAAAGCGTTTAACCAATGACAAGGCACGACAACACCTCTGATATAAAGAGGAAAATTCACGATTCCATGAACAAATAGTATTTTAGTTCATATAGTCATAGCATTTTAAATACATAAACAATTCACATTTGGTGACAAGAAAATTACTGAATTGTTTCAAATATTTATATAGTTGACATCTTCATGCCACGACGAAATAGAATCGAATTCTCTCAGTCGTAGAAAGCAAAAGATACAAATAAAACAATATACAACATAAACCAAAAAAGTTTTATTATACATTTCAGAGATCAACATTAACCAAATATCATGAAATTGATTATTACATAATAAGTTATGGAAAAACAATTGCAGATATACACATTTATTTATACATCCTGTATGGATGAAAATATATTAAGAATCCGTCATTGTTCATAATGAGGAGGTAATGAGTCCTGAACATAACGAGTTAAACAATCAATGACTGAACACCGATTGAATAAATATACTAAAAACTAGTGGAAATGGAAAAAGCATTCATTAAATTGCCACATACTGTAGATACGAAAAACAAACACCAAAATCACATACGGAGTTCATTATTGAGTCACATCATCGAAGTGAAGGTTGTGCACTATGTTTCGCCACTTTCTCAGTCCTCTGCTATGAATTAGTTAGGATAACGAAAACTAGATGAAACGTTAAATCAAACAGATAACAGGTATTTGAAAAGCAGGCTACCAATAGTCAGTTTACATAACGCGTAAGGATGAAGATTCAATGATTGTCACAGTATGGGTTTGACGATATTACCCAACAACATATATTAAAATTCGCTGTTTGTGTCAGCAACTATCATTATCTGTAAAGGCCTATCGGTTTTGTCCCGGTTTTTGGATAAAAATAATCTGGTCACATTGCATTAGACAAGCAAAATCAATCACTACGGTATGTGAAAACCAATGAAACAGATAAAGTCCTTTGGTAACTTAATATTTTTTCTTGGCTTTCACATACCGTATTGATTTTACCTGTCTAATGTCACGTTACTATGATTGAATTTATCTCATTTTTGTAATAAACAAGAATGAATTTTTGCGCATCTTTGTGCAGCATGCCAAAAATTGTTTACTTTCACTGACATCAACAAATAAAACTTTGTTCAGGCAGTCGAGAGAAAGAAAGAGAGCGTTATGCATGCAAGCGCACTAATATTTACTGTAATGAATTTTTGAAGTGATTATTATGCAATATCGGTCTGCTATCAGACGTTACAAAAGTCATGGGATTTGCATTTCGATTTGAAAATCACAAACCAGGTTTTAATGCGACAATGTATATTGTGAACGATAATCAGATCTGCTTATTGATACATTCTATGTCTGCATGCGAAAAGAAAACTGTCAATTTTTTTATAAAAATTTCATATTTATTTAAATATTTTAAAATAAAAACGAAAAGTGTTGGTCGATCGATTTCATGTCATTATTGGACATATCTTCAGGACAAAGTTACAATGCAGATAAAACCATTAAATACATCAATTGAGAACTTGTCAAAGCTAAAAGAACTCTTGGCAATTGCGTCTAAAACCACAGAAATTGAGTACATGCTAAAAACAATACAATAGAAACTGATTTGCATTTACAATTCCGTCTGAAACTGCGGAATTCAATCAAATGTTAAAACAATAAAATTGGAACTGAAGACTCGTGTTCGTTCATCAAGGTTGAACTATTGATTTGTTTCATGATCAGACTTTCAGCAGTGCGCGTGTACTTTGTGCGAAAAACTATCTGGAAATTGTCATAGCTATTTCTATGAACGTGTTTGGTTATCTCAGTATCTTTAGGTCTACTAAGTATAGTAGTCTAGTATATTAGTCTACTTTCCAAGTTTTCATGAATTCTGGTGGTAAAGTGTCTACGAGTCTCGCCAATATAGCAATTGTCACATTTTGCCAACATTTGAATTTGTATACAATACTAGAGGCGAAACTCATAGGCATCTTTGTTCGGAAACAATTTTCTCGTTTTGAAAGTATCGAAGGCGACAGATAATTTGCAAGTGTCGGGCAAGATGCGATTGATCGAGTGAACAGTTTTGAGAGTTTGCTTTTCTTTTTCTTTGATGTACGGTAATCGCCAATATATGCGATCACGGTCCAAATCATCATCATTTTGACCATTACTAGGTCCGGAATTCAAAATTTTGTCTCTAATTTTCTAGATGACTTTAGTATGAAAACCATTGTTAATAAACAATAGATGCGATTTTATTACAAGCACTCTCAAAATAAATATCTTTGCTAGAGAGACGCTTAGCACGATAAATGAAGGAGTAAATATCAGCAGTTTTGTGCTCCTGATTCGCAAACGTTTGCAAACGATTCGTAAATAATCAGATTTCCATCAAATTGATTCATCAAAATGATTCGTAAATCAGATTTCCATTTTCAGTATTGGCTCTTGACATAAAGGAAAGGAACATAAACAGGAGGAACATAAATACCGGTGTTGGTGTCTTTCAAAGTCCATTCAGTCTCAAATTTATCTGCATTTTTGTGTACAATAACGGCGAGAAATTTGATTTGCTTTTCTTGTTCATTTTCCATGGTAAATTGAATACTTTTATGCAAAGAAATCAAATAGTCGAAAAATTCCACAGCTTCAAGTTTGTTTTTGAAGACTGCAAAACATTTTTTTATTTAAATATGTTTCAAAATTTCATTATTTAAATATGTTTGAATACATATATATATTTTAAATTTTATTAAAAAAATCATTTTTATTTCATACCAGTTTATCATTAGTAAGGCAACCCAAAAGTCGTAAACCCAAATGAAGCAATATTGAATTTATTCCTTTATTATCGTACCTAGCACCTGCCACTTGAAAATGGGGTGTTGCCGTTTTCTATAGATCATTTCAATGTGTATAAGTAGTACACAACTTCATTATTGCTACATGGAAATGACTTGCGGATGAGGGTATCAACCGTTATATTGACTGCTACACATGGTAATATTTTTAAAGTGCACAGTCAATTCACTTTTAAAATTACTACGTCGCAGATTTCATAGTTTTTACAAGTCGTATTTGTGTTGCCCTCAGTCAGTGCATGTAACATGTTATCAGGAGGTAATCGTTTAATATGTTGCTTTGTAACTAATTATAACTTCAGTTAAAAGCACGACGTACTCACTTAATTTTCACTCGATTTTTATTATGCAGGAGGATGTAGTTACAGCATTGCTTCTATTTTTATCTCCCTATACCTTCACTATTTCTTCACTTTTCCATATATTTTTCCATTCTGTCTTTTGTTTATTACTGCTTTTAGTCGTCTTTTTGTATAGTTATTTATCTTTCCCTAGATCAGTTTAATCACTAATCTAATTTTTTCATTTTCACTTCTTTTGTCTATTAAGTTTTTTGAGGGATAACTGATGTGTCTATGCCCGTGCTCTTCCCTCAAACTTTGTTCAACAAAGAAGCTAATTGCACTGAATTTCATTAGACATCGGTTGGTTTTATAATATCGTTGCCTTGAACAAACAACCGTTCTATTATCCATAAAACTATATTTAATGTCATAATCAGATTGAAATACTTAATGATGGTGACTAGATAGCATGTAGTGGAATACTTCCACTTAGAAAATAAGAGAATATTCAGTAGTTTTCTATGGTATTGCATAGGTAGTCTCAACAGTCATAAACGGGTTTCAAATTTAGCGCTACAAATTTCATTTTTCATTCATGCTCTAGGAGTCTATCTGATTAACGTGATTCTTACACTGGTTGTGAACATTTCTTCAACGCCTGATATCAAACATTTTCTTCGGATATTTTCTATAATAGCCTTTGTAATCACACAGTAGATGAAGCTTAGAAAATTACCTCAATGAATATTAGACTGTACGTACAATTTATAGCACAATTACTTAATTGCAGTGCTTATTACAGAAGTGCTTTAATGATTTCGTCGATAAGAGCAGAAACAAATCAAATTATAATTGATCCTGTTAATTAATAAATGTAATTTAGAAATAAATTTTTATTGATTTTGTAAGATTTATCTGTTGGATTTTGCTGATTTCATATTGAATTATGCTGTGTTTATATTGATACTGAATTCATAATTACTGATAATATTTAACCTGTTAAGGATGGAGGACGAGCTCGTCCTTGCTATTCAACTGCCGAGTTGAGCACATGAGAAAATCAGTCTATAAGTGCCGAGGACGAGGTGCGCCACCTGGGCAGATTTGGCATTTAAAAATAGGACGAGATGAGCTAACCTGTCCTCAAGAGGCTAAATATATCTTTATATTGAACCGCCGGGAGTTGTTAGTGGAAAAGTGGCAAAGCAATTTCTATTCTGGATATTGGAATAACCTTTCATTAGTGAAGTCATAACCAGAGGGAATTTCTGAATATTCATCTGAGAAACAGAAATTGCTGCTCGAGCAATTAGTTTGGCAAAATATATTCTCGTAGACTGATTGTGACGTCATAGAATTTAACTCAATTGTCCTGATTGCACGATACAGTTAGATTTTTAGCAGTTAGAATATTGATTCTCTTAAAATTCGGCATGTAGTAGGAACAGCCAGCTTCCACTATTTGCTTCTCAGTGTCAGCGTCCCTAATTATCGACTTACAGATGTGCGTGAAAAAATGAATCTAGCACTATTGATACTATAATTATACACTTCATGATCAACGGCTATGAATATATTCTCATTGTTGCGACCTTCATTATATTGATGTCGAATATCTTTCAGATTTGCCATCTAACAAATGGTGTTGTAACATGACCGACCAACCCCACATTCGTCACTGCCTCAACTGAGTGGATGGAATTCTGATAGATTATTAGCATCAGATTTCCATTTTCAGTATTGGCTCTTGACATTGATCAACTGGCTTCAACAAAGACAACAACACCCAAAGATAATGGACGGTTTTTGATAATACTGTCCTGGTGAATTGATTTCTTCCAAAAGTTCAAAGTAAGTTCAATTATTATAAATGAAAGATAAACACATTCGTCAATTTCTTGACTGCGTGGATGGAATTAGATGCTTTTGTAAATTATGTTTTGCTGCACACAAAAGCAAATGTTGCTCTCAATTTTAGTCTGCCGAAAAACCAAGCAGAGAGAGAGTATGTACTGATGTGATAATGAAAAAGAAGTCATGACAGCAGCATGCTGCTAGGAAGATATCGTTTGTGACTCCAATCAAGATGCTATTACGAAATAAAAGCTATGTTTCCTCATAATTGATGCTTGTTTTCTTGCACAAAGTGGATCTGCTATGCTAGGTTATGTATCGGCAGATGCCAAAGCTAGCATTGATTTGCAGCTTCGCTTGTAATCTGTCAGTTTTTAAGCAAATCCCACCAACATTACCAATAGTTGTTAATCGATCACTAATTGTTAAAGAAAAGGGAGCAGATAGCACGAAGGCATCTACTATTCGAAGCAGAACTGTAAGTCTAGATTCAAGCATTATTACCATAGCTCCACAAAAATCATGCTTCAATTTCGCGCACTAGATTTCTGTTGCTGCATCAGTGATATCATAATCATAGAGACAAGCAAGCAAGGAAATTACGTCTTTCAACAAATTAGTATTGAATCTGTATTTTGTGAATAAATAAAATTTTTGCGAATAAAAAATTTGAGGGATGAGTCATGATAATGTGGCGACTTTATGGACAATTTGAAATGATTGTTTCCTTCAATTGCTCTATAATGCCTTCTTCCACCAGTTTCCATGTTTCATCATAAATTCGCTTCCGGTTGAGGTACCTTCGACTTCTATACTGCAGCAAGTTATAGACTTATTGCATACTACTGCTGTCTTGTCCTCAACGAGTAGTACACATTTTGAGGAGTAGTTTCCAAATTTTCGCGGAGTTTACAGTCTTTATATACAATTGGATTATGTTGGATTGCGATTGGGTGGGATGGGGATTTGGATATGATTGGATTGTGGATATATTGTGTGGGTGGTGGTTTTTGAGTGTGTTGGATGCATTGTTTGGAGTAAGGTTGAAAGTGTATGGGTGGGGATTTTTGTGTAGGGTATGGGAATTGTGTGGTGCTTGAGTAGGATTGGTATTTGTTGTTGTGTGCATTGTGGATTGTGATTGATATGGGTGTTGGATTGGATTACCAATTGGCCATTGGGGTTGGTGATTGAATCTGTTTTGGTATTTGAGGTTGACTTGAATGGGGGTGGTGGGAGTTTGTGTTTGTAATTGGGTGGTCTGTTGGATGGGGTGGACTATGTTGGGATTGTCTGTTGTTGGTTGTAGTGGTTGGGGTTGTTGATTGCTTGTTGGGATTGTTGGTTGGGTGGGTGGATTGTTGGGGGATTGGTGTTGAGCATTGGATTGATTTTTGATGATTGTTGCTATGTTGAAGAGCGGATTGGTGGGGTCTGGTTGTGAATTGGGTCTGGGTTGTGATTGGTGGATGGTGGATTGGATTGGTTGTTGTGGGATGATATATATTTGGTCCATTGGGTGGGTTGGGTTGTTGTGGGATTTAGTTTGTTGGTGGTGTGGTGTGGCTTTGTATAGACTCTGTGCCCATTGGCCATTTGGTCTGTGGGAGTGAATTGTTGGGATTGCTTGGGAGTTGGATTAGGTGTTTATAATGCTAGATTGGGGATGGGGTGGTTATTGTTGGGTTGGATTGCTGATGTGTTGATGTTGATTGCATTGGTATTGTGATTGGATTGTAGAGATAGGTTGATTGAGGGATTTTGGTTGCATCAATCCATGATTGATGTTTATTTAGGTGTGGATTGGATTGTATATGTGGATATTGGTTGAATGAATTTATAGGTGGTGTTGTGATTGCCATGAATGGATTGATTGTTGGTTGTGGGCCAATGTGATTGTGTTTGAATGGTTGTACTGAGGTGAGTAATGTTGAAATGGATGGGACTATGGCGTCCATTGGGATTGTTGATGGAAGTTGGGTGGGTTGTTGGTTTGGGTTGATTTTGTGAATAGAATTGATGTTGAAAGTGATTGAAAGTTGGTTTGTGATATGTTGATTGGTGTGTGGTGGTGGGGGGGGGGATTTGGGTGTTGGGATTTTGGGTGTGGGGCCATTTTTGTTGGGTGGTGGGATGGGGGTGGGAGTGTATGTTGTTGTGGGTGCATTGGTTGATTGGTTGGTGTTGTGGAAGTTGAATGTGGATTGTGGATGGTGGGTGTTGTGTTGGTGATTTGATGATCTAATACAGATCAATCAATTTTAAACTTGTTGAATTATTATCATTATTTTTAATTTAACATTGATAAAGTCCAAAGTCAATTAATGATATTATTATAAATTCAATATTATCATTAATGCAAAGTAATCAGTTTCAGGCAAGTATGTATGAATTTGGTAATTTAATAGATAAGTGGTATGTGGTGGACTGGCCAAGAGGAATAGTGTTCAGGTATAGTTTGTGTTGTGTGTGTAAAGTTAATTGTAGATATTGGGAGGGCGTGTTGGATTGGGGATGTATTTGGAAGATGTTTATTGAATTGACTTGGGCCCTTTGATGGAATGGGTGAAAGAAATTTGTTGTAGTGTGTATGTGTGACTAATTGTTGTGGAAAGTATTTGTGGATGGGTGTTGAATTTGTAGTTTGAATTTTGTAGAAATGTGTTTTAATAAGTGGTATTTGATTGTGTGTTTTGGTGGATTGTTGTTGATTGTATTGGATGTGATATTGGAAATATGTGGGTGCTGGGATGTTTGATTGGATTGTTGATTGATATGGATGTGTATGGTTATGCGTTATTGGTCATGTTGTAGTGTTATGATCATGATTGTTGTGGATTGGTGTGAGATTGTAGTTTATTGTAGGGTGTGTTCTTTGGTGATTGTATTGTGGGGATGGATGCTTAGAAGTTGCAGGTGGGTAAAGGTTGATATGTGTTGGTGGAGAATAATGTGTTGGTGATTTGAGGGGCCATTGTAATGTTGGGATTGTAGTGTGTGTTGTTTTGTTGTTGGGTGGATTGGTGTGGATATGGGATTTGGAATGGGCTGGGTTGGTATGTGGAATTGCCATAATGGATAGGGTGATTTGAAGGAGGTGCTTGTTTGTTGATACCATTTGTGTGTGCCAAGTGTTGTTGGTGATGGCTGGGTTGTTTGGATTTGCAATTGTTTGGGGCATAGTGTGGGATTGTTTAATATTTTTTTTTTGCTTGTTTGTTGGAGTTGTGAGGTTTGGATGTTGGTGATTGATATTGTATTGTGTTGTGGGTTGGTTTATGGTGGTTGTGGTTGTATGGTGGCTTGGTTGGGGGGATCTTGAGTTTGTTTTTTTGGTGGGTTGTTGTGGTTGTGGGGGTTGTGGTTGGGGGATTGGTGAATGGTGATAGATTGTGACTAGTGTATTTGTTTGCATTGGATATGTAGTGGGTTGATTGATTGGTTGGGGGGTTGGGTTGGGCTTAGGATGTTGGTGTTGGGTGGGTGGTGTGGTCCATTGGTGTGGATGTGATGTAATGTGTTGTGTGAATGGTGATTGATTGGGGATGGGTGCCTGGGGGGTTAGTGTATTTTGTGGTGATTGAATGTTATCCAATGAGGATATTGCGTATTGCCATTGGCGATTGGATTTGGTGATTGATTGATTAATGTGGTGGATTTTTATAAGTGGAGGGTGTGTGTTTTGTTGACCATTGATGTTGGGTTAAATGGGGTATTGTTGTGTGTGGAGTTGGGTGTATTGGAGTTTTGTGCATTGGCATATGGCGGTGGTTGGGGATGTTGGGATTGTGTGGTGGAATTTTGGTGGGTGGATTTGTGGTTGGTGAGGTGCTGGTGGTATTGGTATCTGGTTTGTATCTGTTGGGTTGGGTGGTGATTGGCTTGTGATTTGGGTTGATAGCTTGGTGATTCTTGGGTGGGGATTGTGTGTGGAATTTGATTGATTGATGTGGTTGAATTATGGGGATATGGATTGTGGTGTTGTGTGTTGGGTGGACCCCCAATTTTTATTTGGTGCTTGGATGGTCTGTTGGGATTGTTGGTTGTTGTGATTGGGTGTGGTTGGTTGGGTTGTGGGCGTGTGTGCGGGTTGATTGTGGTTGTGGGTGGGGGTTGGGGGGGATTGCTGGTTGTGATTTTGTTGGTGTGGGGGTTGGGAATAGTGGCCATCTGATGATTGGTGTTGCGGGGAATGGAATTGTGTATTGATTGTTGGTGACCATTGGGGGTGATTGAGGATTGTGGCTTTGTGTGATGTGTGCTTGGGTGTTGGTACATAGTGATTGATTGTTGGTTTGATTGTGCGTGTATTGGTGTGGGGTTTGGGGTGGATTGGGTTGGTGTTGGGTGTTTCTGATGGGTTTGTGTGTGATGTGGTTTGTTGTTGGATTTGTTGCATTTTGTTTGGGTTGTTGGGTTGGTGGGTTGTTTGGCTGTGTTGTGATTTGATGATTTGGTGGGTGTGTGGATATGGCTTGTATGGTTGGCTGTTGGTTGGGGTTGGTTGTTGAGTGTTTGATGGGGATTTGGGGGATTGTTTATTGATTTGGTGGGCATGGTTGTGATTGGGGGTTGGGGGTGAGTGTTGGGTTGTGATAGATTGATTAGATTTGGTGGTGTGTGTGTTGTTGTTGGTGATTGGGGTTGTTGTGGTTGGGGGTGGGCCATTTGTTGTTGATTGGGTGAATTTGATTAGAATGAAAGATAGGAGGATGAGTTGGTTTTGTCTGTGTTGGTGTATGAGATGTGGGGGTGGTGTGGGTGTTGCATTGAATGGGTCCATGCATTGATAGAATTTGTGGTGTTGTGATATTGGTTGAATTGATTGGGGAATGTGAATGGCCAGATGTTTTGCATTGGTTTGCTGTGAAGAGATGGTGTGATTAGGTGCTCCAATAATATGGATGATCATGTGTTGGGTTGGGTGATAATGGGGGTTGGTTTGCGGGTTATATACTGTTGCATTTGATGTTGAGTTGTTGGGATGTGTTATGATTGTGATTGCGTTTGTGGATTGGGTATTGATTGTTGGGTGTGTTGGGAGCTTGTGTGATTGGTCTAAGTATGTGACTCTGATTGAACCTGAGTAAGATGCTATTATGATTGGGATTCTGATGAGGTTAGTGTTATTTGGTATGGGTTTAGATTTTAATGGCTGGTTGTTGGATTGGTGGCGGTGTTGTAGTAGGGTGTGTGGGTAAGGGATATGCTTATTGGGTGTAACTGGGTGAATGTGGCTTGAAGGTAAGAATCCATAGTGTATTGATGTTTGTGCGTCCAATTGGTTAATGCATGGATGCGGGGATTGTGGTACTTGGGATTGGGCGCAACTGCTGTGGGGGCGTGATGTGTGATTTTGCCATTTGTTGTGGTTATGTTTTATGTGTGATATAATAGTCACCATAGGTCTGGTGTTGGAAAGGATGAAAGTAATTTGAGCAATGAGGGTGTTATTTAGTGATGATAATAGCATGTTCTCAATAGAACATGTATGTAGTTTTTTTCAATTAAAGGCCCAATTAGACCAAGAGAGGTAGAGTTAGAATTTTGTGCATTCATCTCGTGGATTGAATGAATGTGTAAGTTTTTATGGTATCAAATGTACAAGGGGTAGTAGATAGTGTAGATTAGATGAGTGACCACAAGTTAGAAAAGGAGTTGAAGTTGATAGAGGAAATTCATAGGCGAGTGTTTTGGAATGTGATAGACTGTTTATCCATGTGGCCGATGGTGTAGTATGTCAAAAATTGCTGTTGTAGGTTGTTATAGGAGTTGTGGATGATATGATTGGATTGTTGTGGTGTGAATGGTGGCGTCATCTGTATAGAGACCATTTTGCGATATTGATGGAGTCCAATGGACTGATTGAATTGGGCAATGGGTAAGGTTGTTGGTATGTGTGTGTTGGTAATTATTGTCATTGTTTGAGTGTTTGACCCAGTTTTGGTTGGGGTATGGCTTGTTGTTTATGTATTCGATTGATATGATTAATTGAGTGCTGTTGGCCATTATTTTGTTGCATTGGTGTGTGGTATTTGATTGTTGGTGGTTTTGAAATAAAAATCAATTCCATTGAGTTTGTGTGTAAATGAATATGATTGTTTGTTGAATGTATGTAGTTGATTAATTATTGTGGAATCAATTGTAGAGGTGTGAAAGTGAATGTTATAATGTGAAAGAGTTTAAGGCAAAGTGGATGATAAGTTAATGTTGTTAAATAAAGAATAAAGTATTTGATTTTGGTCTGAATGTGGAGTGTAGAATGGATTGGTAGTGTTTCTTGGTGTTTTGTGTATATAGTATAGGTAGTTCTGTTTTATGGGGGTGGAGCTTTGATATGGTACCATTTGGGTTATCTTGTTGTTTTATTTGAATATTGTACTGATGATGCTTGTGATGGAAAGATCAAGGTTATGGATTCGTAGTAGTGGAGTGGTTGGAATGAAGTTGTTTGGCATTGTTTGTTGTGGGGTGTGTGGGTTTGATTAGAAAGGTAGTAAATTGGTAGGTGATGGTGTTGTTTGTTGTTGATTGTTGTTGCATCAGTCCATTGGATTGGCAATTGTTGGTAATTTTGCGGGCTGTTATCCACTTTGAATTGTGCTTTGGGGTGGATTGAATGAGGATGTTGCTGCTGGTGTTGTGTGGTGTTGGTGTTCTTGTGGGGATTGATTTGGTGCTCATTGTTTTGCTTGTGGGGTGGGTGGTGATGGTGTGGATAAGAAAGTTGATGTTGTGTGGTAATGATGTGGCTGTTGGGTATTGAGGTGGTTTGTGTGGTTATTGTTGAGTTGAGTGTGTGTGTGTGGGTTTGTTTGTGGGATGGGGTTGTGTGGAGATGGTGTTGTTGGAGATTGGGGCTTGGGATTGGGGATTGTGATTGTGGTGATGTGTTGTGTGATTTGTGTTGTCCATTTTGATTGGGGTGGAATTGATTTGTGGACAGGATTGGGTTGTGAAATTGGGGATGTTGGGTGGTCAATTGTTGTGTGTGGTGGTGGTTGAGTGGCCATATTATTGCATGCTTGTGATCCATTGTGGATGTGTGTTGCTGGATTGTTTGTTGCATTTGTTGGGTTTGGATTGGGGGTTGGATGATTGGTTGGTTGTTGGATATGGTGGTTGGGTGTTGATTGTTTTTATTGTGATGTGGTTTTGTGAGGGTTGTGGTTTGGGTTTGTGTGGTTGGTTTGTTTGTGAGTTGGTAGCCCTGTGGGGATGTGTTTGTGATGTTTGGGATGTTGTTGTGTTTGTTATGATTGCTTGTGTGCATTGATTGTGGGGTGATATGTTTGTTGGTTGTGTGAATGATTGGATATGACTGATCTGGTGGGGGTTGGTTGATTGGATTATTTGGCATTGGTATGATTGGTTGATGGTTGCATAGTGGAATGTGATTGGATTGGATTGGATGGGGATCATTGGGGATTGAATGTGGCTGTTTGTTGGTGGTTTGTACTGGGGTGGGATGGTGGTGGGTGGTCCATCTGGTACCATTGTGTGTTAAGGCACCTGTGAATTTGTAGGTGTGTTTGTTGGTGGCCCATTGATAGGGCATTGATTGTTGTTGGATTGATTTGGATTGTTGTTGGATTGGTGGGGGGATTGGTGGGTTTTATTGGGGGTGGTGGTTGGGTGATGGATGTCCATTGAATGGTTGGGATTGTGGATGTTGGTTTGATGGTGTTATGTGTGTGGTTGTATTGGTTGTCTTTGCCTTTCAACCACTCAAGCTGAA
>CAJQUW010005267.1:600000-876699 GCA_907163375.1 Prostheceraeus crozeri
GTGCATGAGGAAAGTTGGAAGTGGGGCAGGAGGTAGGTTGGGTTATTGGGGTGAAGAGGAAGCAATAGGTCGGGAAGGAAGGACATTTTTGATGCATTTTGTCCAAAATATGTCGTGTTTTTCGTCTAGAGCATCAATCATGGTGCATGATCATGTCCCTATTCAAGGGCAGATTCTGACTCCAAGTCGGTGCAGGATACCTTTGTCTGTAAGATGTGGGGGGGGTAGCTGCGAAGGGGCATTTGGTGAGAAAGGGGTATTTGCGGGAATGGTCCTGTTTAGTTCAAAATTGGGCATGAAGTCAATGCGGGATAAGGCATGTTTTGTCCACTGTTAGCACTGTTATTTGAATTTAAGATGTGAGTTTTGCGAAGGGACATTTAGTGTTTTCAAGGGAGAAAGGTGTACCTCGTGGCCAAGCGAAGCATCGCATGGGAAAACGGAAGTCACATCCCTCTAAGCGATCGCTGCATTTTCTATTTACAATGAAACATTTTCGAAAATCGGCGTTGTTTACAGTCATCAGCAGTAATAAAAATCTATGATGAAGATAATTAAATGCTATAGTCGACACCGTTACTAATCATAACTTTACAATGTCATGTGTAAACAACACAATTAGTAGCTAATGGTGAACATTTTCTTCTTTCTTTTTCATTGAAATAAATAACTACCTCGTATCAGCTGGTATTTATCGAATGAAAGTAAAATTTGATTTCTGCTCTCTTTGTCAGAAAATTATAGATCAATATTTTCTATTAATGAGATAAATTTTCGTAAAAATAGTTTGGATTATTCTGTGCATGCAATAAATGTAACGTAAATTTGTTTTAATATTTAAAACATGCACTCTTTTTCGAGATACACTAGTGCCAGCCGTTTTATGGAATTTCACCTGTATTGCCGTTACACTGTAAGACAGACTGTAAGACACTGTAACACTGTATGACAGACTTTGACCGCTAAAAATAGTTATATTGAAGTTATTTAAAATTGTCTAGACATTTTTTGACAGATACACACACTACATTGATCGACCTGCAAAGGACTGATATGTTGATGAGCATAATTGCGCCCAAAACTAAAGAAAACATTCACATTGAAAGGATGGTGAAAGATCAATCTGTCCCTATTGAGTGGCACGCACTGTATATAAGAAGTTATAATTGACATGTTCATCCACAAATGCAATCTCAGGTATTGGAAAGAACATGAGGATTGGCACTGTGGGAAACTGCTAGGACTTCATGTATTGGAAAGGACATGAGGATTGGTACTGTGGAAACTGCTAGGATCTCAGGTATTGGAAAGAACATGAGGATTGGTACTGTGGGAAACTGCTAGGATCTCAGATATTGGAAAGAACATGAGGATTGGTACTGTGGGCACTGCTAGGATCTCAGGTATTGGAAAGAACATGAGGATTGGTACTGTGGGCACTGCTAGGATCTCAGGTGTTAAAAAGAACATGAGGATTGGCTGGCTACCCCCACGGGCGAAGCCAAAGATCAGAGAAATTGAGGATGAACATAGAAGAGGAGGACTATTTCTCCTCGACCAATGGAGAAATAGTTTTGGCATAAACCTTAAGGGGCAGCACGTCAGCAGACGGTGACTCGGAAAAGTTTACCCCATTTCGTTCCGATCCGAGGAACGGAGTGGTACCACTGCGAGGCGGGAGGACATTGGTATTCTGAGGATGTCCGAAAAGTGAAACCAAATTCCGTCCGTTTTCTGAAAATGCAAAATATTACTGAAAAACCAAATTTGTTTTTTTGAGTTTCTATATCTTTGTTTTCTATGGAACTGTAGCGAACCGTTTAACGAACGGTGTTACGTCCTGTATAAAGTTTGGAGGTCTATTATTTTTTGCTCTTACATTGTTACGAGTAATCCTCTTGTTTTCTGTGTAACGGTTTGTTAGTAGCTCTAATCCCAGCGACCCTAGTCGAGTCCGAATAAAAACAGCTTTATTAGACAATTCACTCACTATATTTCGTAAAGGTTTCTAGCTAAGTGTTGGCAGGTGTAGTATGCATGTAGGCATGCACTTGAATGAAAGTATATTCAGGTTTCCAATATAGAGAAAGACGGGAAGGAAGAGAAAATGCCAGTAAGCAATGAGAAGGATGCACTCGGCCGTGGATCTCTGCCGTATCTTTCCTCTTATCTGACTGCTCGAGACCCTGCTATTAACTTTAGCGAGCCGGAGAAGGTAGTTTGCAGAATAGCAGGGTGGTCCATAAGCAATCTTTCGAAATCTTTGAGATTGGCGTCACGGATTGCATGGACGCACAATGCGAAATCCGGTGCCGCGGAGACGTGGAAGGTCTCAAATGTTTTTGCATCCATCAGCCGGCGATGCGACATGTCCACAAGGAGATGATGGTGATATAAGAAGTCTGTCCCGAGGATTGTCTGCGTGACGTCATCAACCGTAAACCTCCACGCCATATTGCGCGAGCCGTGGCGAATTGTCACTGTTCGCTGACCGAACGTTTTGATCGAAGTGCGGTTCGCCGCACGAAGATAGTCAGTCGTCGCAATGAATTTCTTGTCGTATCGAGAAGGTGGCAGAAGGCTTCTGGCTGCACCTGTGTCGACCAGAAAGTTGTATCGAGTATTGGAGTCGTGAACATGAAGTAGGGTTGATTGGCCAACAACCGCGTTCACTGTCGGTTGTTGGCTTTGTCGTTTCCCCTTGAGCATGGGGGCCGGCATTTCTTGGCGGAGGCTCCAAATCTGTCATGATAATAACACAAACTGTTACGGCGATTTCGCTGTTGAAATTTGGAGTTAGGATAACGTTGACGATAAGCAGCGTTTACTTCTTCCATTACGGGAGAGGGTTCACTAGATGGCGCACCGGCGACTGAAGAAATCAATGCTCCGGCCGTAGAAAAGTGTGTATCGACATCAGCGGCAAGAACACGAAGATCAGTTGAGCTTGAAGCAGCTACGATTGCTCGAATAGATTAACAATAACATCAGGAGAGTGTGTGAATGCTCGCGAGTGTTATACTGCATATTTTTGTTTGAACCAATAAACTGCTTTTACATTATGTAGTTATCTTTGCCGTGTCTGTAGGTTCGGCGCTTTGCAGCGGACACTGACGTATTTTGAGTGTCTTGATATGAGAAACTTGTTATCATGAATGGTCCTGATGCACTTGTTGAGAAGCGAAGCGCAAACCGAAAAGCACTCATCACGACACTACACTCCCCCGTGACTCGAATGACTAATCAATCTATTCCAGTGACTAATGATGCAACGGCTGATCCTATTCACTTCTTAAAAACAAGAGCAGCCCCAAATGACTAAGTGAATTTGGTGGTTAATATGAATGACATCCTTCTGAAAAGCCATATAATCATTTGTGCGACACTTATTTAGGTCAGCATATGGACATCCAATGGAAATGGAGTCTCCTGATTGTGCAGCATCTATGTAATTACTGACATCTGAATACAATACTAACGATGATAGATGTCTGTTACTTTACTTCAAGTGTACAGATAAATTAGTTTTTGTTATGGGAATCACTACTATGCATCTGTTGAAAAATAGATTTGCTAGAAGTTTATATTGCTAAGTTTGTTAACTTCTAATGCTCTCTACAAGTTGGATGACCCAATTCATCCCCTTGACGATTTTCACCCCCTCACTATTGGCACTTGAGGCGCCTCATCACCTGTTACTGCTATTCGCTATTTTTATTAATTCCCTAATGCTGTGTGAGATTCGGCTTTTACATTCCTGTCTTGTGGATGAAAGAGCCGTAAAATACTTCAAAAACAATTTTGCTGATGCGCTGCTTGGTTAGGTATTGTCTACCTCTTCAAAGCACTGACTACTTCGTGAACTCATATGCACTGAAATTTTCCTTAGCTCGATTTTTTTAACTGACAAAGGGTATTAGTTTAGGTAATGCGAAGTGCACATTGGATAGACTCTTGTGTTGTAACTGATCATTAACTAAGATTGCTGACATATACTTGTCAAAGTTTTTTTTGTTTCGACATTCATCGATATCGATTTGTCACTGACGTTGTGGATGTTGAGGTTTCCGTTTTATCATCTTGGAAGCCTGTGCTTGATAGGTGAGACCCAAGATACCAGAAAAAGGTAAATCAAATATTTATTAGCGAGAAAACATGCTTGCAAGTAAGGAGCCGAATAATCTTCACGTACTTAATTTCTTCAAGGTGTGGTCCAAAGGTTCGCAGATGACTAAAATAAATTCTTACAAAAAATGAAGAAAACATATTTTGACTTTCTCAACACGTTTTTAATTTTTTCTTGGCACCAGAAAAATCCTTCAAATGAGTTCAAGGCCTTTTTTGTCATTTATTGCAAGGTCTGGTAAACATGGTGGAGGATACAAATTTATTATATGTGCAAGGAAATGGTGAATCAATGCAGCGAGATCTCATTGCGGTTAAACTCGTAACCGCGAAATTAGGTGGTTCAATATGCCTAGATTATTATGTTAATTGACATTACTACCTTCTTCCACGGGCGCATTGTATACGACCCCTTGCCTATGAAAAAAGACATTCAATAGGTTATTCACGTGTGATTTTTGCGATCGGACGCTTCCACGCAAATCTTCTGTTAAAATTAGAACAATTCTCTCTGTGTAATCGGCCACCACGTTCTTTATCTTTCATTGACTGCTTTCCGTATGAAAACCTTTATAATTCAAAGATCGTCTTTTGACCTCATACAGCATCTCTGTAAGCAGATAAACCGAGTATACAGTAAACCTTATTGATGACTCTCTGTGCTTTTTTCGCCGCCATCGATGGCGACTAGAACCTGGCAATGGTAGATCTCAAGTTTGCAGAGTTATGCAAACCTACAGCATTACTGACGAGTCACGTGATGTCTTACTTCAGATTTCATAAATCATAGCCATCATCGTTTACTCGATTCCTAGCATTTTTCTCGGAGTATGTCAGATCGCTGTTTGAAAAGGAATCTGCATCGTATCTTTTAGAAGCCCCGATAAGAATCATGTGCTAGAACTTTTGGACTGCATCTTGTAGCTTCAAGTTGATGAGGAAAAGTCAACGATGAAGTTGAAGTACCTGATTAAAGCAATTTAGACGCAGATCACTGCGATAAAAGCTTGCTTTGTTCCTTACAGCGTTTAGAACAGAAATGGACAAGAAATCAGCTAATGAAAAATATCTAAAATGTTTTTGATTACCACTTCTATGTTTAGAATGAGAATAAGCAAATGACGAAGTAGGACATGAGTCACTCGCTAGTGGAACTCACGAAGTCGTTCGACTTCAACAAAGTGCAAGTGACCTGGCAGTCAGCCAATTCCGCAAATGCAGGCAACCAACCGACATCCTTTAAAACCACACGAGAAAAAGCGATGACATATGACTACTACTAAAAGAAAGGTAGTAAAGTCTCACCAACGCAGTTATTTACGAGAGATCATTTATTCTTGTCTATGAGGAAAACTTTATTTTGATTCCTGAGGGAGCTGATGGCCTTACTACAACTTACTTAAAGATACTTAAGTCGTTCTTGATTCGCTCTGATACATTGAGAAGTTTCTGCTGATTTTCACCATTACAATTTGTTATTTCTAATCATTTGTAGTGCTATTTGTTATCTCTGTTTTGGGTGACTATCGCATAAGAGTGTAGTATCAGTGCACTGTGGACACGATATTTGTATATGGTGTGAAATTCTCGACTCACCAGCAGCATTCTAAAAGATTTTTGCAAAAGCGATGTAGACAGCACTTTGAAGATGGTCGGCGCTACATCACCAAATTGCGCATCATCAAAATCATGACGGAAAACAGAAGAATTTATTATAAAATGGAACTAGGTGACTTCCTACTTATGTCATTCGAAACCAAGAAGTGTGTATTGCCGCTTATACATTTCCGCGCATCCACCACAATTCAATGATCTGCTCATAAAATTTGATATATAACGCGAAAAGGCATTGTTTAAAAATGAGGTATATAAACCTCCGATTATTTTCCCATGCAAAATATGTGCCCCTGATAGGACTTGAACCCGTCAGTAAACTAGGTTTCTACGCCTCCTTGCATCCTCCATGGTTTTGTCAAACAGAAAATTATCTTAAAATAATGGAAATCCTTTTCCTATCCCTTCAAAAGCATGATCGCTGACTCACACCCGGCGGGAAGCCCTTTAAGAAGTGAAAAAAGTGCAGCCAAAAGTAATGGTAAGGTACAGTGTCCAAATAACGCCCACAATTCAAGTTTTTCAAGCCTGTGGTCCACGATGCGCACTAAATTCTACTTTATTGAGAGTTTGGAATATAAGCTTTGAGATAGCACTAATTAGAATATTATAGGATTAGTTAAAGTATATCAAAGCTTCATTTTACGCAAATAACTAATGTGGGCGTTATTAGGGCCAACCGGCCTTAACCCATTAATGCCCGAATTGTTTTACATCACAGAAATCTAATATATTTTGTGTTACGCATCCTTAGGGGTTACTTTGCGCATTTATGATTGAAATTATGCCGGTGCTCCTTTAGTTTTACATCTGCAGCCTGTGACCACATGGTCACGCTAGGACTTACAGGGTACATGGTGTGACCATATGGTCACGCTAGGGCTTACGAGGTACATATTGCTTTTGAATATGGCAAGTGATTAACAAAACTACATTTCTTGATACAATGAATACAATTTACTATTCATCACGAAACTGATAAAATTCGAACAATGGTGATTATCAATAATCAACAAAAGGAATAGCAAATACAATTTTCTTTGTTACACAAAATTATTATCAGATCTATTCATTATCAAATTGTCAGCTTGTCAGAGATTCAACACAATTCTGAATGTCATGGTTTATGATAATTTTCGAAGCAAGGAATGCACAAACCAACGTTACATTTAGTACATTCGGATCTAATTACTGAGGAACAATTATTTCCTTGGCATCGTCGACGTTTTGAACCTGTGGGAACTCGTACATAGTGTCCTACATTATCAAAACGTACATCCGCGGATAATCCTCTTTCCCGAAGTGGTGATCGACCACCACCTGATGGTTTAACACCATTTAGGTTTAAAAAAGAAAGCGCAATTCTCCGACGAAACTCTAAAAGTGGGCAATTTCTGTGAATACCCCGATGAAGTAGCCATGCATTTTGAATGGCCACATCAATTAACCATGAAAAAATAGGGAAATACCACTTTTTTCCTTTGATATTTGTCCGATACATAGAGATGTTTTGATCCATTCGATCAGTTCCACCCATCCATTGGTTGTATGATTTGATTACGTTTGGACATGAAACTGATATTTTCTGACCCGATTGACGACAATATCTACGACATTCCCCTATAGGGTGTATTGAGTGACAATTAGAACCTACTGTAACTACCTCATTGTCCTTCCAATGTGCAATAACGATGTTTGTCTTACTATCTGAAGCAAAAGAAATTGTGCCTCTATCACACTTTGCCAAAGAATCTTTTGGGCGAATTGGACATGATTTCGGAATTCTGTTTTCTCTCCAAGTACCTGTACCACCGTATCCTCGATTAGAGAGCTCAACTAAGGTTTTCAGACTAGTGAAAAGGTTATCAAAGTATATAAGATACGGTAACTTTTGAATACGTTCCAGTTCGTCTAAGAATGAAAATAAAGGTGCTGCTGCCTTTCCAAAAGATTTCTCATATTGTTCTCTATCAATTTTCATTGTTTTCCCCTGATACACACACCTCAAAAGACAGAAGATACCCACTACTAGAGTTGAGGGACCAACATTTATACCCAAACCGTATGGGTTTATTAGCGATAAACTGTTTGATTCCATGAGATCCGAAATATCTGATCATGGACTCATCATAGCTTAGATGCTGCTCGGGCACAAAATGTTCTCTAAATTTCCTGTTTAGATGTGTGATCAAAGGTCTCACTTTGAATAACTTATCATTCATATCGATAATGCTATTATCTGCGAAGTGAATTCGGGTCATCAAAGTTTCAAAACGATTTCGCCTCATACTTTGGTATACCAAGGAGTTCCGGGTATCGTCCTGGTTCTCCCAAAACATCCTGCGATTTGGATAGGAGACGTAACCTGAGAGAATCATTATTCCAATAAAAAAAGTCTTAACTTCCGATTTCGAAAAATGTAGATGAGGCTCATTTTTCTGCATAATATATCTTAGTGTTTCAACACATGTGATCAATGATCTCATCACCAAAAAAGAGTTCGAATAGCTCGATCGGAGAAAAATCTCTGCATCTATCATAACTGGGTTCTGGAAATAGGGGGATATGATCTTTATTGTCCTTTCTACACCACTTCAAAGACTTTTCTATGTTGGAAAGTAGCTCGAAGTCGAATTCATATTTGTACCCTGCGTCCTCGTCTTCAAGGCATGCTACATGCGCTTGTGCACGTAACTGGTTTCCCGACAGATGATCCGCTTTATCACCCGAATCTTCGTCTGTTAAAATAGCTGCGTCAGGCGGCTCTATGAAAATGTCATTGTCGTCGATTTCATCTTGCTCCACCAAAGCGACAACGTCATCAACAGTGTACCTGCAAATCAATATGACAGTCTAAGTAGATGACAGCAAGCAGATGCGCGAGTGGCCAGCCAAACTTTTTTTAACATGAAAATATTGCCGGGTTGTAATTTTCAAACACGTCATTTATGCATATTCAATGCAAATTCTTAACTTTGCCTCTTTATTTTTGAAAACCAAGAGAAGTTTGGTATTGTAAACATGTTAAAATTCAACTTTGTACAGAGATGTATGTATCTCGTAAGTCCTAGCGTGACCATATGGTCACATCATGATTACATAACTGGTTCTTAGGTAGATCATCCATCAAACGAAATTTCCTGTATCCAATAACACCTTATAGGTCGTAATAGTAACATACACTGGGACTGTTGCTTTACTGATTAGTTTTTCAGGTGTTCAGAATGCAATGAAAAAGCGTTACTTACGTTTTTCTCCTCTTGGACGATGTAGCCATGATATTTCACTTAGCGCCACCGAAACAAGAGATGACAATCAATCGAAAATACTGTGAATTAAAACAACAGGGTATTCTGCTATATTATTAAAGCGAAAACAAGATAATTGTTCAAGCATATAAAAAAATTGGATCAACTTTAATATAATAGTGTGGTTGTGACCATATGGTCACGCTAGGACTTAATGGGTTAATAACGCCCACTTTAAAAATTATTTAAGCATGCTTCGTTTATGCAAGCTTTTATCAATTCAACTTAATTAAATCAAAATTATTATCATAATACCAACAATAAACCTTCTGAGAACATATTGCGTATACAATAACCTTAAATCAAAATTCACTAACCTAGGCCTACTAACCATAGGCCTTGACCATGTGAAAAGCAAAACAATTGAAATAACAAACTCATTTGTAAAATTTCAAAAATATAGTGTAAAAGATGTATGCATCTCTTCAAAAACACAATGTTAATTAACGATCTCGCAGTCAGGACATAAGAATTCGTCGTCTTCTTGAACAAGTCCAACGCATTCCTCGTGATACCAAACAGCACAATTACCACAGCTTCTCATATCGGACATCAAATCCTCATCGCAAATGGGACAATACCAATCATAATCACGATTTTCTTTTCTTGATTTGATCGCAGTTCTTTTCGCTCTTTGCTTTTTCTTTTGAGTCGTGTCTTTCCTTTTCCTTGGGTACTCTTCGTTTGTCTTAGATTGTGAAATTGGTTCTGTCGAGAATAATGATTTCTGAACGATAGTGGCTTTGTAGTTTAAGCTCTTGTGTCTTAGAGCACGATGTTCGTCTTTTCTAACTTTCTTTGGTGGCGTGGAGATGATACTAGCAAAGGATACATTGCAATCCATTTTGCCTCTGGTTGATAAGCTTATAACTGCTTCTTTAGAGGTCGTTGGTATCTGGTCAATGGTAAGGCCACTTGTCTTTGGAATCATATCGCTATGAGTTAACTCAGAAGTGACGGTTGGTGCAATATTGTTGATATCTAAGTGCGTGGCTTCGCTTGGTGCAAGCGCATAGTCCGGAATAGCATCTTTGTTGAAAGGATATATTCCGCATTTGTTAAACCCGCTTTATATGTTGCTTATTGATAGAGCTTTATTCCACGTCGGAGTGAAGATCTTGCCAAACAAGTCTTTTGTAAGTGATCGATCTGGTCGATGTCGCCAGAACCTTTGAACTTCTTCTTCCCAATTATGTTCGAAAGGTCGAAAAACTGCTACGTCGAGAGGCTGCAATTCGTGTGTTGTATTTGCTGGTAAACAGAAGTGTGATTTCTAATTTACTTGCCTCGTCAACAATCGATGGAGATAAATGACTTTATAGATAGTCTTGGAAAGTCATCTCCGAATATATCCTTCTTATATTTTCCTTTGAAAATTATCATAGGAGGGACCGCGATGCCCAATGCACTAACACATGCAGCAACTGTCACATTCTCTCCGTGTTCAGGTGCGACCAAGTGAACCCTTTTTCTTCCTTTCCCAGCAAGCACACGCTGTTGATGATGAAGCGATAATCTACAACCCTTTTCATCAAGGTTGAAAATTTTCTCGGGCTCATCGAAGATCGAGCCCGACACATCACCTCTGGGCTCGTTCACATCACCTCTGAGATAAAGCGAGTGCGACTATGCCAATCGTCACTACTTGAACTGGAATGGACTCTACTTACTGTCTATCTCAATGAAACGTGCGGTAAAGATATACTTTAGTAAATACCTATTGAAGCCAGCCTAATCCAAACGCATTAGGTAGATCTTCCGTTGACTTGCCTTCACTTGCATTCTGCTGATGAAGGTCTCCACTGATGTCAGAGTGCCCATTTCCAACCCTACCACACTTTTCTTGTGATGCATTGCAATCATTCTCCACACAGAAATTGTCTCCGGTTTCTTCTCTATTCAAATCGCAATAATCTTGAGGTCTTTTACCTGTGTGGGATATGAAGAAGCTTGAGCAGTGATGTTATGTAGATGGACATGCAAAATTCCAGTTTAGAGTTTGTCTCAGTGCTGGGAAGCCCTTATGAAATTAAATGGTAATGTTGGAAGTGAAGTTGAGGTTGCCTTCTCATGGTGAGAAAGTAGGTTAGAGTTTATGCGCCTTCTTGCATCATCCATGGTTTTGTCAAAGAGAAAATTATGTTAAAATAGCGGAAATCCTTTTCCGATCCCTTCTAAAGCATGATCGCTGCCTGGTTGCATTTATCTAAGTATCTGACAAGACAGGTGGCATGCCGTTTTCCGGTCGTTTAAATCACCTCTGAGATAAAGAGAGTGGACTGTGCCAATCGTCACTACTTGAACTGGAATGGACTCTACTTACTGTCTATCTCAATGAAACGTGCGGTAAAGATGTACTTAAGTAAATACCTATTGAAGCCATGAAAATCCAAACGCATTAGGTAGATCTTCCGTTCACTTGCCTTTACTTGCATTCTGCTGATGAAGGTCTCCACTGATGTCAGAGTGCCCATTTCCAACCCTACCACACTTTTCTTGTGATGCATTGCAATCATTCTCCACAAGGAAATTGTCTCCGGTTTCTTCTCTATTCGAATCGCAATAATCTTGAGGTCTTTTACTTTCGTCTGGGAAGCCCTTATGAAATTAAATGGTAATGTTGGAAGTGAAGTTGAGGTTGCCTTCTCATGGTGAGAAAGTAGGTTAGAGTTTATGCGCCTTCTTGCATCATCCATGGTTTTGTCAAAGAGAAAATTATGTTAAAATAGCGGAAATCCTTTTCCGATCTCTTCAAAAGCATGATCGCTGCCTGGTTGCATTTATCTAAGTATCTGACGAGACAGGTGGCATGCCGTTTTCCGCTCGTTCACATCACCGGTGAGATGAAGCGAGTGGACTATGCCAATCGTCACTACTTGAACTGGAATGGACTCTACTTACTGTCTATCTCAATGAAACGTGCGGTAAAGTTATACTTTAGTAAATACCTAGTGAAGCCATGTAAAAAATCCAAGCGTATTACGTAGATCTTTCGTTCACTTGCCTTTGCTTGCATTCTGCTGATGAAGGTCTCCACTGATGTCAGAGTGCCCATTTCCAACCCTACCACACTTTTCTCGTGATGCATTGCAATCATTCTCCACACAGAAATTGTCTTCGGTTTCTTCTCTATTCAAATCGCAATAATCTTGAGGTCTTCCACCTGTGTGGGATATGAAGAAGCTTGAGCAGTGATGTTATGTAGATGGACATGCAAAATTCCAGTTTAGAGTTTGTCTCAGTGCTGAGAAGCCATTATGAAATTAAATGGTAATGTTGGAAGTGAAGTTGAGGTTGCCTTCTCATGGTGAGAAAGTAGGTTAGAGTTTATGCGCCTTCTTGCATCATCCATGGTTTTGTCAAAGAGAAAATTATGTTAAAATAGCGGAAATCCTTTTCCGATCCCTTCAAAAGCATGATCGCTGCCTGGTTGCATTTATCTAAGTGTAACCCCTGGTAGGTCTTTATTTTCGTTTTGCGTGTTTCTCTTCACTTATGGGTTACTTGATCACTTATTTTGGTTAGCACTCTGGTTTCTACTCGATCCTAACGATCCTCAGTCGAGCCCGAATACAGAACAACTCTGATCAATACGTAAATATAATTGCCTTTATCAATCGTTCACATAAATCAATCATAAATTAACAATACGTGCAAATAGAGGAAGATAGAGATACAAATAGAGGGAGAGAGAAATACGAATAGAGGGAGAGAAAAATAGCTTCAGCCTCACAGGTAGTTTAGTGGGAAGAGTAACGAACGGAGAAGTATAGTGCTTCGAGCCTCTGCGGTACGTCTAGCTACTATCAGGGCCTCTCGGCGCGATCTTTCTAGGTCGGTCTAGGGCCTTCGGACCTTACGCTTGCCTTTAGCTATCGTTATACTCACTCTCTCGTCCGGTCGGGTCGTAGTTGTCTTGGTCTCTTGATCGGCTAGCGGATCTACTGCTGTGCGTACACAGATCGTCGACTGTTCTTGTTATACGGTTGCTGTTTTGAGCCTCGCTTATATACTGTTCTTAGACTTTGATCCGCTGCCGCCTGCCCCCATGCGCTTCGAATTCCTTTCCTGACTATTATTTATTTAATGGGGCACTTACGGCGGTCTCCTTTGATAGCTCTGGGAACGATCGTTTTTCAATTTCAGTATTACGTAACACAGTCCCTTGCTTATTTGTTTCTCACGAAACCGATCTCGTCAATTACGGCGGTCTCTTTTGATAGTTCTGGGAACGATCGCTTTTCAATTCCAGTATTACGTAACACTCTTCTACGCGCTCTGGTCTCCCACGGATCTGATCATGCCCCGGCGCCTGGAATGGTAATTTATGTTTCCCGAATGGCGCCACTTTTACTGTTCTGTCCTATTCTGTCCTTCCTTATTTATTTGCACTTTATATCGTTCGTTTGGAATCTTACGTAACCATCTCGTTTGTTTCTCTTCCCGCTCAAGTTCCTAAATGTGACCCGGCTTGCTGTACACTAAGGGTCCTAAGGCTGGGGATCGAGTCCTCCGGGTTACACTCCTACCGGGGACGAAAAAGAGCCGCGTCCTCGCGGTTGGAGCTCAAGGGAGGGGATCATACAGTCGAGACATGGTATGGTCTATTATGGTTTTGCAAATGGCCTCTTCCGTGGGGAAACCGTTAAGAAGCGGCCCCAGGCCGTACGGCCGACGGACGAGGCGGAGGGCACGGGTCAGGGTATGGGGGTTATCGGGTGGGTATTGGAGGAGTAGCAGGCGGGGAAGATGCGGGAACCGAGAATCGAGGGGCTCTACAACGGCGCTCAAAAGGGCAAAGGGGAGATTATCGGGGAGTTTGCAGAATAACTGCTCGGAATAGGTGGGACCAGGCAAGGAGTCGATGGACAGCGCGATCAGAATGGGGGAGAAGTACAGGGTTCCGGGCGGTGAAAGGGGTATGGTAATTCAAAAATTGTGGGGACGATTCATATGGGGAGGAGGGTTGGGTCGTAATTACTAAAATCAATGGGGGGGGGGGTGGAAAAGGCGAACGGGTCGGGGACTCGAGCAACCCAGCACTTGGCGTTGAAAACGTGCTTGATGCGCTCGAGGATTCCCCGCCATAATTGGGAACGGTGCTGGAAGTGAGGGACTAGGGCGTAGAGGGTATCAAAAATAAGGGTGTAAGGGGTGAAGAGTTCACGAAGGAAAGGGCCGAAACGGACAGAAAATTGGGGAAGTGGGAGGATGTCGGAGAAGGTGGAGAGGTATCGGGCAAGGGAAAGGACGACGTCTCGGTTGTGGCCCATGATGGGGTAAGGCGTGTCGACGCCCAACCGAGGGGACAATTGGGGTTGGATGGCATTAGTAATGGGCTCGGGGTATGGTGGAGCTAGGCCGGTAACGGGTGTTCTGTTGGGTTGAGGGTGGGAAAGTGGGGGGGAAGGACTGGGGAGGGGTTCCTCGGTTTGTGGGTCCGAGTCCCAACCGTCCAACTCATTGCCATCTACTAAGATGACGAATGAGTCGGCTATGGGGGTTGGGTCGGCCTCGGGTGTAACCGGTGGTAAGCTGGGGGTAGTGAGGGAACGAGGAATAGGGCGAACCGGGTCACTCACCTGGAGGGCTAAGGCCATGGCCCTCACCGTCTGGAGGGCACAAGTGACCCTCCCCGGCCGACGGTGTGCCCTTATGCACGGCTCCTGACAGTAGTGCTGGTATTGTCCGGAAATCAACCGCACGGTCAGGTGGCGAGTGGCTGATAGCCGATGGCACATGCCTCGATCGCGCGGTCGCGCCGCGTAGATGGACGTCAGCGGTCCGTTGGCCTGAAGGAAAGCGCTGAGGGAGGGCTCTATGCCCCGCAGGGTTGGTTGGAATGTTAGAAAGCTTGCCCTCAGGCCGTGTGGTTGTCGTGGTCCCAGGGCGCGGGTGCTTCCCTCCGGCCTTAGGAAACTGTGGAACGTCGCCAATAGCTGGTATTGATTGTTGACGACGGCGACGGCGACTTCCACCACGCCCGTGTCACTGCGTCGGGCCGGCAGGGCTGTGTCCTCGTCAAAGGTTCCCTCCGTGGCTAACAATAATGATTTGCCTGAGGTCACTAAAATGTGAAAGGATATTGACATAGAACAATTTCTTTACGGGAAGGAATACTAAGGCAGGCGGTGCGTAAGGTCACTCGGTACAGCCGTTCTGGTAGCGCCGATTTCAAGGCCAGTGAGGTAGGTTCAAGGCTCCTCAGATCTCAACAGCCGTTGTTGAACCGTACAGCTCGATCTTGACGACTGACACCACCTTGGAGCACTCAGATTGCGCTTTCATGGTCGACAACGAGGCCATCTACGACATCTGTCGCCGCAACCTCGACATCGAGCGCCCAACATACACCAATCTGAACCGTCTGATCGGCCCGACCTAGGGGTCGGGAAATCGGCTCCATTTCCCTCTATCTACGCCTCGATGGCGACTGAATGCGGATATCGCATACGGGTATCTGCCATGACTTACGTTATTGTGATACTGTTGAGGTTTATTAAACAATAATGTGCATTAAACAGAAAAATTCAGCTGAGGAAGAAAGCTGCGTTATCGGCTGTCATAATATGGAGTTACGCACTATGACGATAAAAGTAACAGTCCATAAAGTGACACAAAATTCAAATGCGGATAGGAGTACAGTAAATAGGAAAATTAAGTAGAAGATAAAAGCTGTGGTATTCACTGTCATAATATAAGGTTAGTGACTATCACTGTTTACGACTTCACGCCTTGCTCACCCGTGGCGCCCCGCGCCATGCGTTGTTTTTGCTGATGAAGAAAAGCACGGAGTTGGCTCCCTGTCATTCTCCTTGTGGGTGACATGGCCTCCGCTACAGGCTCGGGCGAGTTGATAGCTTGTGGTGCTGCTTGATCCGCCTGTTGTTTGCGTGGCCGCTCACGGCGTCGTGTGGGGACTGAGGAGGTCTGTCCAGTTCCACTCGCAGGTAACAAATCCTTTGGTGGTCCACGTTTATCGGAGGTTGTTTTCTTGCCCGTGGGCGGATCCGCGTCACGAGCGTTCTCAGTCTTTCGAGCCGGTTGGTCCGACGGTTCCGACGGTTCTCGTCCTGCCGCGGGTGGACTGGCGTTCTCGTTGGAGTCCACTGGCTTCGGCATATCTGTCGGTTCCGTTCGTCCAAGCGGTGCTGGTTCCTGGACGCTATCGCCGAGAGATTCCTCCGCGACCGCTCCGGTTGATGTCGTGGGCGGGGTGGGTGATTCCCTTGAGGACGTTGTAGATTCTTCCTGAATTGGGGGGCTGCGTTCTTCTTCTTCCGTCAAAACTTTCGTAGGTTCGTTCGAGATCTCTGGTTCCTGACTATCCTCGACTTGTACCGGTTCTGTATTCAGCGCTATAGAATCCGATGAAGGTGGGAAAGCCGGCGTGTGTGCGGTAAGGGCCATTTTGCACCGGTTAATATTCACCCATTGTCGTTTTAGAGATGGTTGGTTTACCGGAGTGACCAGAAGGGTTGTGTCCGTCATATCCAGAATTCGGAATGGACCCTTCCAAAGCTTCTGTAGTTTTGGGGATAGACCCTTTTTCGGTTGGGTTGTATGTACATAGACCCGATCGCCGATAGCAATATGCTGGAGGGTATCCGTTGCGGTCCGATCGTACATCTCCTTCTGATGGGCCTGAGCTTGTACGTTATTGTCTCTAGCAACGGCCCACGCTGTGCGTAGTCGTTCTCCCAGCTCGTGTCGATACGACCTGAGTTCGTTGTCCGCCGGTGGGTCTTGTAAGACAATGTCACAAGGTAGTAAAGGGTCACGTCCGAACACAAGATAATACGGGCTCTCCTTTGTCGATCCATGAACACTTGCCCGGTAGGCGAATAAAACGGGCGCGATGTAGAGGTCCCAGTCTTTCTGATTTGCTGCACAGTAGTGAGAGAGCATTCGTATCAAAACGCCGTTCATCCGCTCCACCAGTCCATCACATTTGGGGTTGTAGGATAGGGTGAAAATTTTCTGAGTATTCGTCAGTCGGCATATGTTCTTTAGCAGAGAACTCGTGAAGTTCGCTCCTCTGTCCGATAATAATTCGCGCGGACAGCCGAATCTGCATACTATCTCGTCGACGAACAGCCTAGCGATTGTTTCGGCTGTCTGGTTGGGTGTGGCGAAAGCCTCTTCCCATTTTGTTGCGTATTCCACAAAAACTATTATGTAGCGATTTCCTCGGTCCGTTTTCGGATAAGCTCCCGTAACGTCCACTCCAAAGCGAGTGAACGGCGGGGGTACTGCAATAGGATGCAGTGGGACTTTTATCTTCGTCTGAGGGTTGTTCCTCGCGTTACACGACGGGCACTCAGCAATCCATTGCTGAACGTCCCGTTTCATACCTGGCCAGTAGTAAAACTTCTGAAGTCTAGATAACGTCTTCTCGGTCGCCAGATGACCGCCAAATATTCCTTCGTGGAACTCGTTATAAATGTCCTGGCGGTAGGGCGGCGGTAGAACCAACATGAACTTATTAGCATCTGACAGCTTGTACAACGCGTCTTGACGAATTCTAAATGTATCAAAATGATTTCGAACAATTAATTTCTCGGTGGCGGACAATTCGGTTACATTAGGTCTGAGGCCCCTGAGCTTTTGCATCAGCGCGGCCAAGAGGGGGTCGGCTGCTTGAGCAGTCCGAACGTTCCCTAAATCTGATACTGCTCGGATGTTATGGACATGTTCTTGCGCCTCTCCAGTCTCGATCCGCGACAGAGCGTCGGCATTATTATGCCTCCCTGGTCGGTATGATATTGTCATATCGAATTCTTGAAGGCGCAATGCCCATCTAATCAATCGTGAGGAAGGGTTGCGATGTGTAAACAGCCATTTTAGGGGCCCGTGGTCAGTGACTACGTCGAATGGTTTCCCCATAAGTAACATCGGAAATGCTCGCATGCCCAAACAATAGCTAGCGCTTCTTGTTCGATAGTGGCATAGTTACGTTCACATTTGTTAAGAGATCTACTAGCATATGCTATGGGGTGCTCCTCGGCTTTAGTACCCTGTGACAACACAGCGCCTATTGCAACATTGCTAGCGTCCGTTTGGAGGGTAAATGGTCTGTCAAAGTCTGGAAAAGCCAGAATAGGAGGAGTAATCAGTCTTAGTTTTAGCATCTGGAATGCTTGCTCCTGCTCAGTGTCCCAAGTGAAGGTGGCATCTTTCCTTTGCAGTTGAGTTAGCGGGTCTGCCAACTTCGCGAAATTTGGAATGAATCGCCGGTAGTACGATGCTAGTCCGACGAATTGTCGTATTTGCTTAACAGATGTAGGCGTGGGGTAATTTTTCACTTTGTCCGTATTAGCTGGGTCTGGGCGCATTCCTTCTGCTGCAATTATATGGCCCAAAAATCTGACCGATTCGTGCCTAAATTCGCATTTCGTAGGTTTAAGCTTCAGTCCATACTCTTTTATTCTCGTTAAAACTTCAGCAATGTCTCGCAAGTGCTGTTCGAATGTTGTTGAATATATTATGATATCGTCGAGATAAACTAAACATGTTTGGTTCTGGAGCCCGCTGAGGACCACTTCCATAGCTCGCTGAAAGGTAGCGGGTGCGTTGCATAATCCGAAGGGCAGTCGTGTAAATTGAAACGTGCCATAACATGTCGTAAAACATGTCTTGGGCTTGGATGTCTCCCCAACTTTGATTTGCCAGTAACCGGAGAAAAGATCGAGCGTAGAGAAAAATTTTGTGTGGCTGAGGCTATTAGCCGTTTCATCGATTCGCGGTAGGGGAAAATAATCCTTGCTTGTTATGGCGTTTAATTTTCTAAAATCAACGCAGAATCTAGTGGATCCATCCTTCTTCCGCACTAGCACTATGGGGCTAGCAAATGGACTAGCTGAAGGTTCTATCACTCCTGCCTGTATCATTTTGTCAAGGTGTTCTCGGAGGATCGGTTTCTGTCTTTCCGGAATTCGATACGCCTTTTGACGAACCGGTGGGTGGTTAGAGGTAAAAATATCATGTTCAACACCTGGCATCAGTCCAAGGTCGTACTCATGTTGTGAAAAAGTGTCCTGGAAAGAGTATAAAAGATCTTCTAAGCACTTCCGTTGAAAGATGTTAAGCTGTGCGGGGAGTGAAAACATTGAAAGGAAAGAGTCCCGCTGCAGTGGATCTCTTATCTCTTCAGTCGCTATAGATGTCTCGCAGGGTTCTGCCTCGCCTATCTTAGTTCCTTCAGCGATTGTGATTGGTCCATTAGAGATATTTAAGACCCTTAAGGGTATTTTGGATTCCGATGGTAATCCGACACTTGACGCGAAGCGAAGGAAAGGGTTGCTTGGTCGACAGGGCTCGAACAGGACAGGTTCCTGTGGAATTCGGGTGCTCAAAGTTCCAGGAATGCAGACTTCTGCGCGAGGGGGTACCGTCGTTTGATCCGTAATGTATACATGACACACGGAGGGTACCGGTGTTGTGATGTCAACATTTTTATTGACATAGTCTATGGTAAGTGGGCCAAGTTTCGTCAAAAAATCGACTCCAAGAATAACATTGAAAGGAGATTTTTCCATAATCACCACCGTCTGTTGAAGTTTTCTCGGTCCCATCTCAATCTGTACTCGTGCTCGTCCGATAATTGGGAGTTGATTGCCATCGACTCCAGAGGCTTTTAGGTCAGTCGGGGCCCATTTTAGGTCAATTCTGCGTGCGAAAGTATCGCTCAATAATGTTACGGAGGAGCCTGTATCAATTAAGGCTTCAGCACTATGATCATCCACTTTTATTGTAAGTACGGACTTATTTTGACCGCGACAGGCGGCTACTAACTCCTCAGGCGCTGGATCCGAGTAATTAATCGGCCAACGTTCGAGTGCATTCCGCGTGTCCTTTGTCAGTGAAGTAAGCTCAGTTATGCCAGGTAAATCATCTAGCTCGTAAGGTGGGGGAAGAGGGGGGGGGCTGAGGCCGACGCTCCCTCTTCAGCTGTACTTCTTTGTGGTAGCGATTGAGAGTTAGTGCTGTTCCGTCGGTTGACTGTCGCTATGATAGGTCGTCGAAAAGTGAAGTAATCTGCTGAAGCACATGCAAGGCAAAATCGCATGCGTGGCCATAGACAGAGTCCTGCCAGGTACACAATGTATATGGTGACAGCTACACATACCAGAAATACCCATAGCTCTCGCATGTTGATTCGGAATCCGAGCAAGAAGCTTAGTGACGCTTTCTCAGTAATAGAGTTGACGAATTGTTTCGCTACGGCTTCAGGCTTCGAGTCCGATTGGACTCCCAGTTCATGTAAAATCATTTGTTGTTGAGACAATGTACTCAGTAGGTTATTCTGGCTTTTTGTTGTAAAGACTTCCGTCCAATTATACATTCCCATAGCGTGAATAATCATATGTTGTGTTTTGGGAACGGTAGTCCAATTGAATTGGAACATCGGGAATGGGTGTCTGCTATGCAATTTATGTATGGCACCACTTGGTTCGTAATTAAAGCATGACTCATTGGCGCAGAAAGGAATATCAATAGCGTCATGACACTGCTGTAATGCGGAGCTCTGATGTACAATATTTGTGAGAGGATCCATATATCCGGTTTTGACGTAACCATGTAAATTAAATTTTAATGGTAGCCAAACTGTGCATTTGTTTTTCATAGACTCTATTGTGTAATTCGTTATTGGAGAGCATGGCCAAATTTCTATGTATTCGGTTGTGGATCGAGCATGAATATACTTATGATTCAGCATCGATCGGGCGACGAGCGTCGGGTGTGAAACTACTGCTGAACGGAGGATATTTAATGAGCTGCGGTAATTATGACACACTGACATAAGCGCTGTATCGAATGCAAATTTAACATAGTTTGTTAGGGTCGTTTGAAGGGCCTGCAATTGTGATGCCACCACTTCCGCTGAAGTGACCGTTCGTTTACTGCGCTTTTTATAACTTTTCTTGTTTTCCGAGTTTGTTTGAGCCTTTGTTAGGTTAAGGCGAGGAAAGTGAAAGGATTTTTCTCCTCCTATGACATCGACTACATAGATCCCTTGGTCCGATATGTATAATGTGCCATCACAGTTGTGGAAAGTTTTTCTTTGTTTGGGGAAAGTCAATGCCATTTCTCCGGTTAGTGATAGCCATCGGTCATTCATTTCGTGTCCGTCCATCCGTTTCCATCGTTTGAACTTGCAGGCTTCTTCCTTTTCAGTCACCCAGTACATGTATGATTTATCAGGTAGCTGACAGTGGCCTGTCCGATATGAGCATGAATTGACATTACCGCCGGTTGACTCCATATGTTCTGCTTGGTGGCGTTTATATACCTGAATAGGTATAAGGTAGCAATTGGTAATAACAGTTGTTTTCCAATAGCAGCAATAAAATGGCGCCTTAGGGTACGTGTAGGTATATGGATAATTGGTCGACCATAGGCTTTTAACTTGTTTCAACTTTCCTACTGAGCATTCCTTTCTATCTATCATAGTCTTACATTCTCCGCGCGTAACAGTTAAATGTTCCACATTTGTTTTTAACCGCCGTTCGTCTCCAAAGAAAAACGTGAGAGTTTTAAAAGTTTTTCTTATCTTTACGCAATGGTACCCAGATGACTTATATTCGAGTAGATTAGGGCCCGTATGCATAAAAAGTAACTAGTAGAAGTAACTTCCATTTCACCAAGTTTGTACTAGCAAGTATATACTCCGATGCATTTTCTTATGCATAAGAAGTAACTTCCAAGTCCGTACTTCCTAGTAAATACTCGTAAGTATAAACTAGACAAATTCGTATGCATAAAAAGTAATTTCTAGAAGTTACTTCTCAAATGAAAGTATGTACTAGATCAGAACGAGTATTTACTACCTCATTTTCCTAGTAAGCCAAATAGCAACCTAGCAAGACGAGAATTGCACACCATTGGCTAATTGTGTCATTTTAATGAAAGGAAATGCACCTAAATTGATCTGTTCTTTGAAAACTCACATAAGTGATAATTCTATTCGTGAAAGCGGTATGGATCTCGTGACTATATACATTCGTCGCCATATTAGAAGAGAACGATATTTTCGTGATAGACTGAATCCTTTGGAATATTACACTGACTGTGAATTGCAGAAATTATTTCGTTTTAATCGAACCAATATCCTTTTAATAACTCGTGTTCTGAAAGACAAAATTGAGAATAGCACTGGACGAAATTATTCTCTTTCATGTTTACATCAGGTGTGTATTGCTCTTCGTTTTTTCGCGACTGGTTCAATGCAACTAAGTTTGGGAGCATGGATACATGTCGAACAATGTACAGTAAGTCGTGTATTATGGAAAGTCACTCGTGCAATTATCAGTAGTTATCCGGATACTTTTGTCACCGACTGTGAGCAAAACAAAGTTAGATTTTTTGAAAAGTTTGGAATACCTAATACATTTGGTGTCATCGATTGTACTCATATTAGGATACAACGGCCCCAAGATTACTATCATCCTGAAGAATATCTGAACAGAAAGAATTGCTATTCTATAAACGTACAATCAGTCTGTGATAGTGATTGTATTTTTACGGATATCGTTGTTGCGTGGCCTGGAAGTGTCCATGACAGCAGGATTTTTAAGAACTCCACTTTGTACGACAAACTGATCACTGGTGAAACCAAAGGACTCCTACTTGGTGACAGTGGTTATGCTCTTTCTCCATTTCTTTTAACCCCATTCTCAACACCTCAAACATCAGGAGAGGAGCATTTTAACAAGGTCCACAAGAAAGCGCGTTGTACAATAGAACGTGCATTTGGCCAATTAAAGCGAAGATTCCATTGCATGGGAAGCATCTTGCGATGCAAGACAGATCGTGTGACATCGGTCATCACTGCTTGTTTTATACTGCACAATCTTGCAAAACGTTTTCATGAAATTGATCTGGACGACTCAGAAGAACTTCATTTAGAGGAAGAGGATGCCGAGTCTGACGAAAATCTATCGACAAGTAATGATGCCCATATTCGTCGCTTGGGAGAAGCTAAACGCCGTGAGATAATGGAGTTTCTGTTGCTGTGAATATAATCATGTTATATATGAGAACTAAGAAATTTGTCGTCGTTATGTACGCTTCCTTGTTTAAATTACAGTTATTTTTTTAACATAAAGTACCGGTACCTTGTTGTTTCTTGAACTATATTTTTAAGACAAAGATCATGTGATAGAAGAAATGAACCAATAATTAACTTAGACTTATTATCTTAATTTAACATAGTTTGAGTATTCGTCAAAGACTACAGAAAAAAATAAAATACGATAAAATTGATATTCCATCTATTTATTCGTACTGATCGATATTAGATAACCCGAGCATAAAATCAGCTAACTAAAAAGACTACCGAATGAAAACAATGACCTTTATAAAATATCAATAATATTGTTACGGTACAGAAACAGTTACTCATACATTCACGAGTCAAAAAGGAGTGTTTTCGTCGTAAATATCTCGCAGATAAGAATATTCTTGTGATACAATAGTTTGCGTTGATGCGTCCACCTTTCCTTTCACTTGACTTCGAAGCAGTTCTATCTTCAGTCGAAGTTTCTCCCGCTGAAGAATCAGTACCTCGCGATGTAGATCGTCGATAGGTTCGACGGCCTTTCTCTTTGTAGACCTTTGCTCGATATCCTCTTCCCCTCGATTTTCAATGTCTGGAAAGTGGAGATAGGTTGATAAATATAATGAACGGAGCCTTTTTATACATGTAATTATATAGTGTATATCATCAGTATATGTATATATTCCTATATGATTTATTCTTTAATTACTAAAACAAACTTTAGTATTTGTTTTGATCCACAAATTGTACATGTATAGGCTACATGCATTTATTTCGTTGGTTCCCATTATCATCCACATATTGTAATAGAGTACAAAGTTGGATGCATTTTCGGCTTTTATCAGTCATTATGTTGAAAATGTAAAATCTAAAACTGCAGTTGTTTTCCGCTTACAACAAGGCTTCAGATAATCTTTTCAATTTCAAACATGATCCATTGTTGTAGAAGTTATCAATGAAATTCAGTTTCTACATCATATTACTGAGTCGTTTTGAGCTATATCGCGTGATTGCAATAGTAAAAGTTGCAATTAGGCCTACTCGTACATAGATGTTTGGCCAAGTCGGTCAGATATTCCTGCTTTAAACAGCTAGCAGTTTTCAGTAAGCTTATTTGAAATTTCTTAAAGACGGAGATTCTAGTTGGTTAGACATCTCAAATAATTTCTATCCATAGAATTATTATTGCAAAGATAACGGTGTGCAAACCGAATAATTTGCCATGGGGATAAATCAGATAGATAATTTCCGCGGCCCGCTGAAAATCCGCGGCCAGGTATGTGGGTACTATGGAGGTACCCAAACTTTAATGTAAATACATGTAGGCCTAAGTATAAATCCGGATTATATTAATGAGTTAAAAGAAGGATAAAATAACTTACTTTTTAGAGACTGCTCATCATCTGGTGGAAGCTCTAAGTTCTCCAGATCCACTCCGTTCTCCATAGCTCCGACAACCTTGGTAATTTTAGGATTTTGCTCACCTAGAATTCTCCACACCAATCTATCGTTCTCACTCAACTCTTTCGATGGGCCCCCTCCAGTCTTCTTGACATCCTTTAACTTCTCCTTCAAGCGTTGCTGGACATTGTTCCACTTTTTTTGTAATTGCTCAATTGCAAGCGACTTTCCCGTTCTTACCACCAATTCCTGCTGCAACCAACTCCAAGCTTCCGCTCTTTTGTTACGGCCATTCTTCGTGTTATCTTTAGAATTAATCACATACTTCTTCATCTCTAATATCTCCAAAAAAGTTGTTTCAGTTGAAGTATCCATTCTGTTCGGTTGTTGTTGTCTTGTGATTGCTGAGTAAATGCTGTGATCGTGAGGCAGGCGTGTTCTATAGTAATGTATCGATAAAAGTGCACCGATTACCAGCGTTGCCAAGTATTTCCGCAAGGTTAATCATGTGACGACCATAGATATCTCACTGCGACACTTTTATACAAGAAGTTCCTACTAGCAAGTGCCTACTTTGTGAAGTTACTTTTTATGCATACATATTGGAAGTAGATACTAGACAGAGTATATACTTGCAAGTAAGAACTAGGAAGTATTTACTTTCAAAAGTTACTTTTTATGCATACGGGCCTAGGTTTGTACAGAACATAAGTTTTTGCTATTGGCACTTGGCCTTTTAGTTGGCCCGTTGTTTTACACTCAGGGTTCCGAGGCAAACGCCAAACTATACGACCTGCTGTCTGCTGACACATCATAGGGAGGGGATAGGTCTGTACCTCTCCTGTTGCAAAAACGATAATAGGCAGGAGAATGAGGATGGAAAGCGTAGCTAATCGTTTTGAATAAGGAATCCTAATTTTTCCTTCGTCAAACGTTGTACGAAAGCTAAGCAATTTTTCATAGTAGAATTTCTTGACTTTAGCATAGCTGTCGGCGCTAACAAGGTCTTCATGAATCTTGGTTCTCCGTACCGTCCCTTGCCCGTCAGTACTTACCACGAGTTCGGGTCCGTTCGACGCAGTCGTAAGATCGTTCCTGGTATTCGTTGCGACGCTGCAGATAATTTGATCGTCGGTCGAGTCCGCCCTCGGCGCTCCGATTTCCATCGTATGATGCTGCAGGTCCCGATGGACTTCGGGACTTGTCACCTCGTCGTCTGATTGTACAGTCACATCCGACGCGGTGTCGAAGTAGTCAGCGTCGCCGTCGCATGGTGAAAACGATGCATAAGGAAAGATATCGGCCGCGTGTGTATCTGCGCGAACGATCTCGTCGTTTGGTAGGAAGGATGTACGAGGAAAGACTCCGGACTCCATATCTGTGTTATCAATATTGTCGTCGACTTTCTCTTGGTCGGTGATAGTATCTTCGACGTCTCTAGGAGTCTCCTCAACTGTTCCGATCTCATTGGCATGACTGTATTGTTCGTCATGTGTCGGATCTGTTTCAGCAGTGTTTGAGACAATAGATGGTCGGGTGTAGTGTGTAAATATTCGCGCGTCGATAGCTGAGGGTTCAATCGTCGCTACCAAAACGTCCGGGTCCCTATCTAGAAAACGCCGTTCGAGGTCCACATCAGTACTAATACTCGCATTTCGTGCTGGCTCGGAATAAGCACTTCTCCGTATGTTACGACCTAACGGGATTCGGGAAGACTGATCCTGGGAAAAAGAAGGTGTCGTAAATGGGACTCTGCCGTATGAGGACATAAGAGGTGCTGCCGCTCCACAGGCATCTGTGGTTGATACTGCTGATTATTCGCCTCTCTATAAGGCCTATTTCGCTGATTCGATAAATAATTATCCGGATATCGTCTGTTAGAACGCTGCTCGGTTTCGAAACGAACCGATTGTGCGCGTCTACACTCTCTAGCAAAGTGCCCAGGGCATTGACAATTTAAGCAGATCGGTTGGCCAGTTTGAGTCCATCTCCGGGTCATCGGATAAGAAGACCATTGTTGACGTCTAGGCGGAGGGGACTTGGCCGGGTAAGTCGCTCTGGGAGGCCGCATAGGCTCCCGAGTATTGATGTTGTTAATTGCGTTCGTTAAGGTGCCTATCTGTTCGGTGATGGCTGCCACAAATCGGCTATTGTCAACCGAATCGTCGCTAAAAAGTAGGTCTCTCTGAGAGTAGAGTTTTTGGGCGTAAGCAATCGTTTCTTCGAGACTAGGAGGGTCTTTCTGTATAACGGCTTTTTTATAATCACGGCGGAGCCCGTTAACAAAAACCTCTCTAGTCAATAGTGAGCGCGTTGCTTCATCCAGCGAGGGATACGCCCGCCTGGCTAGCCGTCTGATAGCACTAGAATAAGATGAAATTGATTCCTCTCTCCCTTGTTTCCTGGAATTCAGAGCTGCACAGGCGGCCGTTTGAGTCTCTGGCGGCTGCAGCTTCTGGCTAAGTTCACTAATCAGTGATCGATAATTATTCTGAGTGGTTGTAGATAGCTGTCGATAAGTCTCAAGTGCGTGGGCTTTCAAGTATGCGGGTAGTGTATTCGTCTTCTGGGTATCGTCCCAGTTTAATGCTCGAGCAACTAAATCAAAATACTCAACAAATTCAGCGAAGCTGATATCAGTATCGTCAAGATCTCCGGAGAAAACCGGGATAGAGAAATTGCCTGAAGTCGGTGGAATCATTCGTGGTGGATTATTCGGAATTTTCTCAAGTTTCACTGTCAATGCTTTCAAGGCGTCTGCTATGTCGGAAGTCATAGTCTTCACTTTTCTTGTCTTAGATCGAGTAAGTATTCTGGGCTCGGTTAGTTCAGTTTGTGGGACCTCCAGTGTAACCCCTGGTAGGTCTTTATTTTCGTTTTGCGTGTTTCTCTTCACTTATGGGTTACTTGATCACTTATTTTGGTTAGCACTCTGGTTTCTACTCGATCCTAACGATCCTCAGTCGAGCCCGAATACAGAACAACTCTGATCAATACGTAAATATAATTGCCTTTATCAATCGTTCACATAAATCAATCATAAATTAACAATACGTGCAAATAGAGGAAGATAGAGATACAAATAGAGGGAGAGAGAAATACGAATAGAGGGAGAGAAAAATAGCTTCAGCCTCACAGGTAGTTTAGTGGGAAGAGTAACGAACGGAGAAGTATAGTGCTTCGAGCCTCTGCGGTACGTCTAGCTACTATCAGGGCCTCTCGGCGCGATCTTTCTAGGTCGGTCTAGGGCCTTCGGACCTTACGCCTGCCTTTAGCTATCGTTATACTCACTCTCTCGTCCGGTCGGGTCGTAGTTGTCTTGGTCTCTTGATCGGCTAGCGGATCTACTGCTGTGCGTACACAGATCGTCGACTGTTCTTGTTATACGGTTGCTGTTTTGAGCCTCGCTTATATACTGTTCTTAGACTTTGATCCGCTGCCGCCTGCCCCCATGCGCTTCGAATTCCTTTCCTGACTATTATTTATTTAATGGGGCACTTACGGCGGTCTCCTTTGATAGCTCTGGGAACGATCGCTTTTCAATTCCAGTATTACGTAACACTCTTCTACGCGCTCTGGTCTCCCACGGATCTGATCATGCCCCGGCGCCTGGAATGGTAATTTATGTTTCCCGAATGGCGCCACTTTTACTGTTCTGTCCTATTCTGTCCTTCCTTATTTATTTGCACTTTATATCGTTCGTTTGGAATCTTACGTAACCATCTCGTTTGTTTCTCTTCCCGCTCAAGTTCCTAAATGTGACCCGGCTTGCTGTACACTAAGGGTCCTAAGGCTGGGGATCGAGTCCTCCGGGTTACATAAGTATCTGACAAGACAGGTGGCATGCCGCTTTCCGCTCGTTCACATCACCTCTGAGATAAAGCGAGTCGACTATGCCAATCGTCACTACTTGAACTGGAATGGACTCTACTTACTGTCTATCTCAATGAAACGTGCGGTAAAGATATACTTTAGTAAATACCTAGTGAAGCCATGAAAATCCAAGCGTATTACGTAGATCTTTCGTTCACTTGCCTTTGCTTGCATTCTGCTGATGAAGGTCTCCACTGATGTCAGAGTGCCCATTTCCAACCCTACCACACTTTTCTCGTGATGCATTGCAATCATTCTCCACACAGAAATTGTCTTCGGTTTCTTCTCTATTCAAATCGCAATAATCTTGAGGTCTTCCACCTGTGTGGGATATGAAGAAGCTTGAGCAGTGATGTTATGTAGATGGACATGCAAAATTCCAGTTTAGAGTTTGTCTCAGTGCTGGGAAGCCCTTATGAAATTAAATGGTAATGTTGGAAGTGAAGTTGAGGTTGCCTTCTCATGGTGAGAAAGTAGGTTAGAGTTTATGCGCCTTCTTGCATCATCCATGGTTTTGTCAAAGAGAAAATTATGTTAAAATAGCGTAAATCCTTTTCCGATCCCTTCAAAAGTATGATCGCTGCCTGTTGCATTTATCTAAGTATCTGACAAGACAGGTGGCATGCCGCTTTCCGCTGGTTTACATAACGTCTGAGATTAAGAGAGTGGACTGTGCCAATCGTCACTACTTGAACTCGAATGGACTCTACTTACTGTCTATCTCAATGAAACGTGCGGTAAAGATATACTTTAGTAAATACCTAGTGAAGCCATGTAAAAAATCCAAGCGTATTACGTAGATCTTTCGTTCACTTGCCTTTGCTTGCATTCTGCTGATGAAGGTCTCCACTGATGTCAGAGTGCCCATTTCCAACCCTACCACACTTTTCTCGTGATGCATTGCAATCATTCTCCACAAGGAAATTGTCTCCGGTTTCTTCTCTATTCAAATCGCAATAATCTTGAGGTCTTTTACTTTCGTCTGGGAAGCCCTTACGAAATTAAATGGTAATGTTGGAAGTGAAGTTGAGGTTGCCTTCTCTCATGGTGAGAAAGTAGGTTAGAGTTTATGCGCCTTCTTGCATCATGCATGGTTTTGTCAAAGAGAAAATTATGTTAAAATAGCGGAAATCCTTTTCCGATCCCTTCAAAAGCATGATCGCTGCCTGTTGCATTTATCTAAGTATCTGACAAGACAGGTGGCATGCCGTTTTCCGCTGGTTCACATCACCTCTGAGATAAAGCGAGTCGACTATGCCAATCGTCACTACTTGAACTGGAATGGACTCTACTTACTGTCTATCTCAATGAAACGTGCGGTAAAGATATACTTTAGTAAATACCTAGTGAAGCCATGTAAAAAATCCAAGCGTATTACGTAGATCTTTCGTTCACTTGCCTTTGCTTGCATTCTGCTGATGAAGGTCTCCACTGATGTCAGAGTGCCCATTTCCAACCCTACCACACTTTTCTCGTGATGCATTGCAATCATTCTCCACACAGAAATTGTCTCCGGTTTCTTCTCTATTCAAATCGCAATAATCTTGAGGTCTTCCACCTGTGTGGGATATGAAGAAGTTTGAGCAGTGATGTTATGTAGATGGACATGCAAAATTCCAGTTTAGAGTTTGTCTTGTCTCAGGGGAAGCCCTTATGAAATTAAATGGTAATGTTGGAAGTGAAGTTGAGGTTGCCTTCTCATGGTGAGAAAGTAGGTTAGAGTTTATGCGCCTTCTTGCATCATCCATGGTTTTGTCAAAGAGAAAATTATGTTAAAATAGCGGAAATCCTTTTCCGATCCCTTCAAAAGTATGATCGCTGCCTGTTGCATTTATCTAAGTATCTGACGAGACAGGTGGCATGCCGTTTTTCGCTGGTTTACATAACCTCTGAGATTAAGAGAGTCGACTATGCCAATCGTCACTACTTGAACTCGAATGGACTCTACTTACTGTCTATCTCAATGAAACGTGCGGTAAAGATATACTTTAGTAAATACCTAGTGAAGCCATGTAAAAAATCCAAGCGTATTACGTAGATCTTTCGTTCACTTGCCTTTGCTTGCATTCTGCTGATGAAGGTCTCCACTGATGTCAAAGTGCCCATTTCCAACCCTACCACACTTTTCTCGTGATGCATTGCAATCATTCTCCACAAGGAAATTGTCTCCGGTTTCTTCTCTATTCAAATCGCAATAATCTTGAGGTCTTCCACCTGTGTGGGATATGAAGAAGCTTGAGCAGTGATGTTATGTAGATGGACATGCAAAATTCCAGTTTAGAGTTTGTCTCAGTGCTGGGAAGCCCTTATGAAATTAAATGGTAATGTTGGAAGTGAAGTTGAGGTTGCCTTCTCATGGTGAGAAAGTAGGTTAGAGTTTATGCGCCTTCTTGCATCATCCATGGTTTTGTCAAAGAGAACATTATGTTAAAATAGCGGAAATCCTTTTCCGATCCCTTCTAAAGCATGATCGCTGCCTGGTTGCATTTATCTAAGTATCTGACAAGACAGGTGGCATGCCGTTTTCCGGTCGTTTAAATAACCTCTGAGATAAAGAGAGTGGACTGTGCCAATCGTCACTACTTGAACTGGAATGGACTCTACTTACTGTCTATCTCAATGAAACGTGCGGTAAAGATGTACTTAAGTAAATACCTATTGAAGCCAGCCTAATCCAAACGCATTAGGTAGATCTTCCGTTCACTTGCCTTTACTTGCATTCTGCTGATGAAGGTCTCCACTGATGTCAGAGTGCCCATTTCCAACCCTACCACACTTTTCTTGTGATGCATTGCAATCATTCTCCACAAGGAAATTGTCTCCGGTTTCTTCTCTATTCAAATCTCAATAATCTTGAGGTCTTTTACTTTCGTCTGGGAAGCCCTTATGAAATTAAATGGTAATGTTGGAAGTGAAGTTGAGGTTGCCTTTTCATGGTGAGAAAGTAGGTTAGAGTTTATGCGCCTTCTTGCATCATCCATGGTTTTGTCAAAGAGAAAATTATGTTAAAATAGCGAAAATCCTTTTCCGATCCCTTCTAAAGCATGATCGCTGCCTGTTGCATTTATCTAAGTATCTGACAAGACAGGTGGCATGCCGTTTTCCGCTGGTTTACATCACCTCCGAGATTAAGAGAGTGGACTGTGCCAATCGTCACTACTTGAACTCGAATGGACTCTACTTACTGTCTATCTCAATGAAACGTGCGGTAAAGATATACTTTAGTAAATACCTAGTGAAGCCAGTAAAAAATCCAAGCGTATTACGTAGATCTTTCGTTCACTTGCCTTTGCTTGCATTCTGCTGATGAAGGTCTCCACTGATGTCAGAGTGCCCATTTCCAACCCTACCACACTTTTCTCGTGATGCATTGCAATCATTCTCCACAAGGAAATTGTCTTCGATTTCTTCTCTATTCAAATCGCAATAATCTTGAGGTCTTTTACTTTCGTGCTGGGAAGCCATTATGAAATTAAATGGTAATGTTGGAAGTGAAGTTGAGGTTGCCTTCTCATGGTGAGAAAGTAGGTTAGAGTTTATGCGCTTTCTTGCATCATCCATGGTTTTGTCAAAGAGAAAATTATGTTAAAATAGCGGAAATCCTTTTCCGATCCCTTCAAAAGTATGATCGCTGCCTGTTGCATTTATCTAAGTATCTGACAAGACAGGTGGCATGCCGTTTTCCGCTGGTTTACATCACCTCCGAGATTAAGAGAGTGGACTGTGCCAATCGTCACTACTTGAACTCGAATGGACTCTACTTACTGTCTATCTCAATGAAACGTGCGGTAAAGATATACTTTAGTAAATACTTATTTAAGCCAGCCTAATCCAAACGCATTAGGTAGATCTTCCGTTCACTTGCCTTTACTTGCATTCTGCTGATGAAGGTCTCCACTGATGTCAGAGTGCCCATTTCCAACCCTACCACACTTTTCTTGTGATGCATTGCAATCATTCTCCACACAGAAATTGTCTCCGGTTTCTTCTCTATTCAAATCGCAATAATCTTGAGGTCTTTTACTTTCGTCTGGGAAGCCCTTACGAAATTAAATGGTAATGTTGGAAGTGAAGTTGAGGTTGCCTTCTCATGGTGAGAAAGTAGGTTAGAGTTTATGCGCCTTCTTGCATCATCCATGGTTTTGTCAAAGAGAAAATTATGTTAAAATAGCGGAAATCCTTTTCCGATCCCTTCAAAAGTATGATCGCTGCCTGTTGCATTTATCTAAGTATCTGACAAGACAGATGGCATGCCGTTTTCCGCTGGTTTACATCACCTCCGAGATTAAGAGAGTGGACTGTGCCAATCGTCACTACTTGAACTCGAATGGACTCTACTTACTGTCTATCTCAATGAAACGTGCGGTAAAGATATACTTTAGTAAATACCTAGTGGAGCCATGAAACTCCAAGCGTATTACGTAGATCTTTCGTTCACTTGCCTTTGCTTGCATTCTGCTGATGAAGGTCTCCACTGATGTCAGAGTGCCCATTTCCAACCCTACCACACTTTTCTCGTGATGCATTGCAATCATTCTCCACACAGAAATTGTCTCCGGTTTCTTCTCTATTCAAATCGCAATAATCTTGAGGTCTTCCACCTGTGGGGGATAGAAGAAGCTGCTTGAGCGATGTTGTTATGTACATGCAAAATTCAAAGTTTACTTTCGTCTCAGTGCTGGGAAGCCCTTATGAAATTAAATGGTAATGTTGGAAGTGAAGTTGAGGTTGCCTTCTCATGGTGAGAAAGTAGGTTAGAGTTTATGCGCCTTCTTGCATCATCCATGGTTTTGTCAAAGAGAAAATTATGTTAAAATAGCGGAAATCCTTTTCCGATCCCTTCAAAAGTATGATCGCTGCCTGTTGCATTTATCTAAGTATCTGACAAGACAGGTGGCATGCCGTTTTCCGCTGGTTTACATCACCTCCGAGATTAAGAGAGTGGACTGTGCCAATCGTCACTACTTGAACTCGAATGGACTCTACTTACTGTCTATCTCAATGAAACGTGCGGTAAAGATATACTTTAGTAAATACCTAGTGAAGCCATGTAAAAAATCCAAGCGTATTACGTAGATCTTTCGTTCACTTGCCTTTGCTTGCATTCTGCTGATGAAGGTCTCCACTGATGTCAGAGTGCCCATTTCCAACCCTACCACACTTTTCTCGTGATGCATTGCAATCATTCTCCACACAGAAATTGTCTCCGGTTTCTTCTCTATTCAAATCGCAATAATCTTGAGGTCTTCCACCTGTGTGGGATATGAAGAAGCTTGAGCAGTGATGTGTATGTAGATGGACATGCCAGTTTAGATTTCGTCTCAGTGCTGGGAAGCCCTTATGAAATTAAATGGTAATGTTGGAAGTGAAGTTGAGGTTGCCTTCTCATGGTGAGAAAGTAGGTTAGAGTTTATGCGCCTTCTTGCATCATCCATGGTTTTGTCAAAGAGAACATTATGTTAAAATAGCGGAAATCCTTTTCCGATCCCTTCAAAAGTATGATCGCTGCCTGTTGCATTTATCTAAGTATCTGACAAGACAGGTGGCATGCCGTTTTCCGCTGGTTTACATAACCTCTGAGATTAAGAGAGTGGACTGTGCCAATCGTCACTACTTGAACTCGAATGGACTCTACTTACTGTCTATCTCAATGAAACGTGCGGTAAAGATATACTTTAGTAAATACCTAGTGAAGCCATGTAAAAAATCCAAGCGTATTACGTAGATCTTTCGTTCACTTGCCTTTGCTTGCATTCTGCTGATGAAGGTCTCCACTGATGTCAGAGTGCCCATTTCCAACCCTACCACACTTTTCTCTTGATGCATTGCAATCATTCTCCACAAAGAAATTGTCTTCGGTTTCTTCTCTATTCAAATCGCAATAATCTTGAGGTCTTCCACCTGTGTGGGATATGAAGAAGCTTGAGCAGTGATGTTATGTAGATGGACATGCAAAATTCCAGTTTAGAGTTTGTCTCAGTGCTGGGAAGCCCTTATGAAATTAAATGGTAATGTTGGAAGTGAAGTTGAGGTTGCCTTCTCATGGTGAGAAAGTAGGTTAGAGTTTATGCGCCTTCTTGCATCATCCATGGTTTTGTCAAAGAGAACATTATGTTAAAATAGCGGAAATCCTTTTCCGATCCCTTCAAAAGTATGATCGCTGCCTGTTGCATTTATCTAAGTATCTGACAAGACAGGTGGCATGCCGTTTTCCGCTGGTTTACATAACCTCTGAGATTAAGAGAGTGGACTGTGCCAATCGTCACTACTTGAACTCGAATGGACTCTACTTACTGTCTATCTCAATGAAACGTGCGGTAAAGATATACTTTAGTAAATACCTAGTGAAGCCATGTAAAAAATCCAAGCGTATTACGTAGATCTTTCGTTCACTTGCCTTTGCTTGCATTCTGCTGATGAAGGTCTCCACTGATGTCAGAGTGCCCATTTCCAACCCTACCACACTTTTCTCGTGATGCATTGCAATCATTCTCCACACAGAAATTGTCTCCGGTTTCTTCTCTATTCAAATCGCAATAATCTTGAGGTCTTCCACCTGTGTGGGATATGAAGAAGCTTGAGCAGTGATGTTATGTAGATGGACATGCAAAATTCCAGTTTAGAGTTTGTCTCAGTGCTGGGAAGCCCTTATGAAATTAAATGGTAATGTTGGAAGTGAAGTTGAGGTTGCCTTCTCATGGTGAGAAAGTAGGTTAGAGTTTATGCGCCTTCTTGCATCATCCATGGTTTTGTCAAAGAGAAAATTATGTTAAAATAGCGGAAATCCTTTTCCGATCCCTTCAAAAGTATGATCGCTGCCTGTTGCATTTATCTAAGTATCTGACAAGACAGGTGGCATGCCGTTTTCCGGTCGTTTAAATCACCTCTGAGATAAAGAGAGTGGACTGTGCCAATCGTCACTACTTGAACTGGAATGGACTCTACTTACTGTCTATCTCAATGAAACGTGCGGTAAAGATATACTTTAGTAAATACCTAGTGAAGCCATGTAAAAAATCCAAGCGTATTACGTAGATCTTTCGTTCACTTGCCTTTGCTTGCATTCTGCTGATGAAGGTCTCCACTGATGTCAGAGTGCCCATTTCCAACCCTACCACACTTTTCTCGTGATGCATTGCAATCATTCTCCACAAGGAAATTGTCTCCGGTTTCTTCTCTATTCAAATCGCAATAATCTTGAGGGGTTTTACTTTCGTCTGGGAAGCCCTTATGAAATTAAATGGTAATGTTGGAAGTGAAGTTGAGGTTGCCTTCTCATGGTGAGAAAGTAGGTTAGAGTTTATGCGCCTTCTTGCATCATCCATGGTTTTGTCAAAGAGAAAATTATGTTAAAATAGCGGAAATCCTTTTCCGATCCCTTCAAAGGCATGATCGCTGCCTGTTGCATTTATCTAAGTATCTGACAAGACAGGTGGCATGCCGTTTTCCGCTCGTTTACATAACCTCTGAGATAAAGCGAGTGGACTATGCCAATCGTCACTACTTGAACTGGAATGGACTCTACTTACTGTCTATCTCAATGAAACGTGCGGTAAAGATATACTTTAGTAAATACCTAGTGAAGCCATGAAAATCCAAGCGTATTACGTAGATCTTTCGTTCACTTGCCTTTGCTTGCATTCTGCTGATGAAGGTCTCCACTGATGTCAGAGTGCCCATTTCCAACCCTACCACACTTTTCTCGTGATGCATTGCAATCATTCTCCACAAGGAAATTGTCTCCGGTTTCTTCTCTATTCAAATCGCAATAATCTTGAGGTCTTCCACCTGTGTGGGATATGAAGAAGCTTGAGCAGTGATGTTATGTAGATGGACATGCAAAATTCCAGTTTAGAGTTTGTCTCAGTGCTGGGAAGCCCTTATGAAATTAAATGGTAATGTTGGAAGTGAAGTTGAGGTTGCCTTCTCATGGTGAGAAAGTAGGTTAGAGTTTATGCGCCTTCTTGCATCATCCATGGTTTTGTCAAAGAGAAAATTATGTTAAAATAGCGGAAATCCTTTTCCGATCCCTTCAAAGGCATGATCGCTGCCTGTTGCATTTATCTAAGTATCTGACGAGACAGGTGGCATGCCGCTTTCCGCTCGTTCACATCACCTCTGAGATAAAGCGAGTGGACTATGCCAATCGTCACTACTTGAACTGGAATGGACTCTACTTACTGTCTATCTCAATGAAACGTGCGGTAAAGATATACTTTAGTAAATACCTAGTGAAGCCATGTAAAAAATCCAAGCGTATTACGTAGATCTTTCGTTCACTTGCCTTTGCTTGCATTCTGCTGATGAAGGTCTCCACTGATGTCAGAGTGCCCATTTCCAACCCTACCACACTTTTCTCGTGATGCATTGCAATCATTCTCCACACAGAAATTGTCTCCGGTTTCTTCTCTATTCAAATCGCAATAATCTTGAGGTCTTCCACCTGTGTGGGATCTGAAGAAGCTTGAGCAGTGATGTTATGTAGATGGACATGCAAAATTCCAGTTTAGAGTTTGTCTCAGTGCTGGGAAGCCCTTATGAAATTAAATGGTAATGTTGGAAGTGAAGTTGAGGTTGCCTTCTCATGGTGAGAAAGTAGGTTAGAGTTTATGCGCCTTCTTGCATCATCCATGGTTTTGTCAAAGAGAAAATTATGTTAAAATAGCGGAAATCCTTTTCCGATCCCTTCAAAAGCATGATCGCTGCCTGTTGCATTTATCTAAGTATCTGACGAGACAGGTGGCATGCCGCTTTCCGCTCGTTCACATCACCTCTGAGATAAAGCGAGTGGACTATGCGAATCGTCACTACTTGAACTGGAATGGACTCTACTTACTGTCTATCTCAATGAAACGTGCGGTAAAGATATACTTTAGTAAATACCTAGTGAAGCCATGTAAAAAATCCAAGCGTATTACGTAGATCTTTCGTTCACTTGCCTTTGCTTGCATTCTGCTGATGAAGGTCTCCACTGATGTCAGAGTGCCCATTTCCAACCCTACCACACTTTTCTCGTGATGCATTGCAATCATTCTCCACACAGAAATTGTCTCCGGTTTCTTCTCTATTCAAATCGCAATAATCTTGAGGTCTTCCACCTGTTGTAGATGCACATGCAAAATTCCAGTTTAGAGTTTGTCTCAGTGCTGGGAAGCCCTTATGAAATTAAATGGTAATGTTGGAAGTGAAGTTGAGGTTGCCTTCTCATGGTGAGAAAGTAGGTTAGAGTTTATGCGCCTTCTTGCATCATCCATGGTTTTGTCAAAGAGAAAATTATGTTAAAATAGCGGAAATCCTTTTCCGATCCCTTCAAAGGCATGATCGCTGCCTGTTGCATTTATCTAAGTATCTGACGAGACAGGTGGCATGCCGCTTTCCGCTCGTTCACATCACCTCTGAGATAAAGCGAGTGGACTATGCGAATCGTCACTACTTGAACTGGAATGGACTCTACTTACTGTCTATCTCAATGAAACGTGCGGTAAAGATGTACTTTAGTAAATACCTATTGAAGCCATGAAAATCCAAGCGTATTACGTAGATCTTTCGTTCACTTGCCTTTGCTTGCATTCTGCTGATGAAGGTCTCCACTGATGTCAGAGTGCCCATTTCCAACCCTACCACACTTTTCTCGTGATGCATTGCAATCATTCTCCACACAGAAATTGTCTCCGGTTTCTTCTCTATTCAAATCGCAATAATCTTGAGGTCTTCCACCTGTGTGGGATCTGAAGAAGCTTGAGCAGTGATGTTATGTAGATGGACATGCAAAATTCCAGTTTAGAGTTTGTCTCAGTGCTGGGAAGCCCTTATGAAATTAAATGGTAATGTTGGAAGTGAAGTTGAGGTTGCCTTCTCATGGTGAGAAAGTAGGTTAGAGTTTATGCGCCTTCTTGCATCATCCATGGTTTTGTCAAAGAGAAAATTATGTTAAAATAGCGGAAATCCTTTTCCGATCCCTTCAAAACATGATCGCTGCCTGTTGCATTTATCTAAGTATCTGACGAGACAGGTGGCATGCCGCTTTCCGCTCGTTCACATCACCTCTGAGATAAAGCGAGTGGACTATGCGAATCGTCACTACTTGAACTGGAATGGACTCTACTTACTGTCTATCTCAATGAAACGTGCGGTAAAGATATACTTTAGTAAATACCTAGTGAAGCCATGAAAATCCAAGCGTATTACGTAGATCTTTCGTTCACTTGCCTTTGCTTGCATTCTGCTGATGAAGGTCTCCACTGATGTCAGAGTGCCCATTTCCAACCCTACCACACTTTTCTTGTGATGCATTGCAATCATTCTCCACACAGAAATTGTCTCCGGTTTCTTCTCTATTCAAATCGCAATAATCTTGAGGTCTTTTACTCGTACTTTCGTCTGGGAAGCCCTTATGAAATTAAATGGTAATGTTGGAAGTGAAGTTGAGGTTGCCTTCTCATGGTGAGAAAGTAGGTTAGAGTTTATGCGCCTTCTTGCATCATCCATGGTTTTGTCAAAGAGAAAATTATGTTAAAATAGCGGAAATCCTTTTCCGATCCCTTCAAAAGCATGATCGCTGCCTGTTGCATTTATCTAAGTATCTGACGAGACAGGTGGCATGCCGCTTTCCGCTCGTTCACATCACCTCTGAGATAAAGCGAGTGGACTATGCCAATCGTCACTACTTGAACTGGAATGGACTCTACTTACTGTCTATCTCAATGAAACGTGCGGTAAAGATATACTTTAGTAAATACCTAGTGAAGCCATGAAAATCCAAGCGTATTACGTAGATCTTTCGTTCACTTGCCTTTGCTTGCATTCTGCTGATGAAGGTCTCCACTGATGTCAGAGTGCCCATTTCCAACCCTACCACACTTTTCTCGTGATGCATTGCAATCATTCTCCACACAGAAATTGTCTCCGGTTTCTTCTCTATTCAAATCGCAATAATCTTGAGGTCTTTTTAGAGTTTGTCTCAGTCTGGGAAGCCCTTATGAAATTAAATGGTAATGTTGGAAGTGAAGTTGAGGTTGCCTTCTCATGGTGAGAAAGTAGGTTAGAGTTTATGCGCCTTCTTGCATCATCCATGGTTTTGTCAAAGAGAAAATTATGTTAAAATAGCGGAAATCCTTTTCCGATCCCTTCAAAACTTGATCGCTGCCTGTTGCATTTATCTAAGTATCTGACGAGACAGGTGGCATGCCGCTTTCCGCTCGTTCACATCACCTCAGAGATAAAGCGAGTGGACTATGCCAATCGTCACTACTTGAACTGGAATGGACTCTACTTACTGTCTATCTCAATGAAACGTGCGGTAAAGATATACTTTAGTAAATACCTAGTGAAGCCATGTAAAAAATCCAAGCGTATTACGTAGATCTTTCGTTCACTTGCCTTTGCTTGCATTCTGCTGATGAAGGTCTCCACTGATGTCAGAGTGCCCATTTCCAACCCTACCACACTTTTCTCGTGATGCATTGCAATCATTCTCCACAAGGAAATTGTCTCCGGTTTCTTCTCTATTCAAATCTCAATAATCTTGAGGTCTTTTACTTTCGTCTGGGAAGCCCTTATGAAATTAAATGGTAATGTTGGAAGTGAAGTTGAGGTTGCCTTCTCATGGTGAGAAAGTAGGTTAGAGTTTATGCGCCTTCTTGCATCATCCATGGTTTTGTCAAAGAGAAAATTATGTTAAAATAGCGGAAATCCTTTTCCGATCCCTTCAAAAGCATGATCGCTGCCTGTTGCATTTATCTAAGTATCTGACGAGACAGGTGGCATGCCGCTTTCCGCTCGTTCACATCACCTCTGAGATAAAGCGAGTGGACTATGCCAATCGTCACTACTTGAACTGGAATGGACTCTACTTACTGTCTATCTCAATGAAACGTGCGGTAAAGATATACTTTAGTAAATACCTAGTGAAGCCATGTAAAAAATCCAAGCGTATTACGTAGATCTTTCGTTCACTTGCCTTTGCTTGCATTCTGCTGATGAAGGTCTCCACTGATGTCAGAGTGCCCATTTCCAACCCTACCACACTTTTCTCGTGATGCATTGCAATCATTCTCCACAAGGAAATTGTCTCCGGTTTCTTCTCTATTCAAATCGCAATAATCTTGAGGTCTTCCACCTGTGTGGGATATGAAGAAGCTTGAGCAGTGATGTTATGTAGATGGACATGCAAAATTCCAGTTTAGAGTTTGTCTCAGTGCTGGGAAGCCCTTATGAAATTAAATGGTAATGTTGGAAGTGAAGTTGAGGTTGCCTTCTCATGGTGAGAAAGTAGGTTAGAGTTTATGCGCCTTCTTGCATCATCCATGGTTTTGTCAAAGAGAAAATTATGTTAAAATAGCGGAAATCCTTTTCCGATCCCTTCAAAGGCATGATCGCTGCCTGTTGCATTTATCTAAGTATCTGACAAGACAGGTGGCATGCCGTTTTCCGCTCGTTTAAATCACCTCTGAGATAAAGAGAGTGGACTATGCCAATCGTCACTACTTGAACTGGAATGGACTCTACTTACTGTCTATCTCAATGAAACGTGCGGTAAAGATATACTTTAGTAAATACCTAGTGAAGCCATGAAAATCCAAGCGTATTACGTAGATCTTTCGTTCACTTGCCTTTGCTTGCATTCTGCTGATGAAGGTCTCCACTGATGTCAGAGTGCCCATTTCCAACCCTACCACACTTTTCTTGTGATGCATTGCAATCATTCTCCACAAGGAAATTGTCTCCGGTTTCTTCTCTATTCAAATCTCAATAATCTTGAGGTCTTTTACTTTCGTCTGGGAAGCCCTTATGAAATTAAATGGTAATGTTGGAAGTGAAGTTGAGGTTGCCTTCTCATGGTGAGAAAGTAGGTTAGAGTTTATGCGCCTTCTTGCATCATCCATGGTTTTGTCAAAGAGAAAATTATGTTAAAATAGCGGAAATCCTTTTCCGATCCCTTCAAAAGCATGATCGCTGCCTGTTGCATTTATCTAAGTATCTGACGAGACAGGTGGCATGCCGCTTTCCGCTCGTTCACATCACCTCAGAGATAAAGCGAGTGGACTATGCCAATCGTCACTACTTGAACTGGAATGGACTCTACTTACTGTCTATCTCAATGAAACGTGCGGTAAAGATATACTTTAGTAAATACCTATTGAAGCCATGTAAAAAATCCAAGTCTATTACGTAGATCTTTCGTTCACTTGCCTTTGCTTGCATTCTGCTGATGAAGGTCTCCACTGATGTCAGAGTGCCCATTTCCAACCCTACCACACTTTTCTCGTGATGCATTGCAATCATTCTCCACAAGGAAATTGTCTCCGGTTTCTTCTCTATTCAAATCGCAATAATCTTGAGGTCTTCCACCTGTGTGGGATATGAAGAAGCTTGAGCAGTGATGTTATGTAGATGGACATGCAAAATTCCAGTTTAGAGTTTGTCTCAGTGCTGGGAAGCCCTTATGAAATTAAATGGTAATGTTGGAAGTGAAGTTGAGGTTGCCTTCTCATGGTGAGAAAGTAGGTTAGAGTTTATGCGCCTTCTTGCATCATCCATGGTTTTGTCAAAGAGAAAATTATGTTAAAATAGCGGAAATCCTTTTCCGATCCCTTCAAAGGCATGATCGCTGCCTGTTGCATTTATCTAAGTATCTGACAAGACAGGTGGCATGCCGTTTTCCGCTCGTTTACATCACCTCTGAGATAAAGCGAGTGGACTATGCCAATCGTCACTACTTGAACTGGAATGGACTCTACTTACTGTCTATCTCAATGAAACGTGCGGTAAAGATATACTTTAGTAAATACCTAGTGAAGCCATGAAAATCCAAGCGTATTACGTAGATCTTTCGTTCACTTGCCTTTGCTTGCATTCTGCTGATGAAGGTCTCCACTGATGTCAGAGTGCCCATTTCCAACCCTACCACACTTTTCTCGTGATGCATTGCAATCATTCTCCACAAGGAAATTGTCTCCGGTTTCTTCTCTATTCAAATCTCAATAATCTTGAGGTCTTTTACTTTCGTCTGGGAAGCCCTTATGAAATTAAATGGTGATGTTGGAAGTGAAGTTGAGGCTGCTTCTCATGGTGAGAAAGTAGGTTAGAGTTTATGCGCCTTCTTGCATCATCCATGGTTTTGTCAAAGAGAAAATTATGTTAAAATAGCGGAAATCCTTTTCCGATCCCTTCAAAAGCATGATCGCTGCCTGTTGCATTTATCTAAGTATCTGACGAGACAGGTGGCATGCCGCTTTCCGCTCGTTCACATCACCTCTGAGATAAAGCGAGTGGACTATGCCAATCGTCACTACTTGAACTGGAATGGACTCTACTTACTGTCTATCTCAATGAAACGTGCGGTAAAGATATACTTTAGTAAATACCTATTGAAGCCATGTAAAAAATCCAAGTCTATTACGTAGATCTTTCGTTCACTTGCCTTTGCTTGCATTCTGCTGATGAAGGTCTCCACTGATGTCAGAGTGCCCATTTCCAACCCTACCACACTTTTCTCGTGATGCATTGCAATCATTCTCCACACAGAAATTGTCTCCGGTTTCTTCTCTATTCAAATCGCAATAATCTTGAGGTCTTCCACCTGTGTGGGATATGAAGAAGCTTGAGCAGTGATGTTATGTAGATGGACATGCAAAATTCCAGTTTAGAGTTTGTCTCAGTGCTGGGAAGCCCTTATGAAATTAAATGGTAATGTTGGAAGTGAAGTTGAGGTTGCCTTCTCATGGTGAGAAAGTAGGTTAGAGTTTATGCGCCTTCTTGCATCATCCATGGTTTTGTCAAAGAGAAAATTATGTTAAAATAGCGGAAATCCTTTTCCGATCCCTTCAAAGGCATGATCGCTGCCTGTTGCATTTATCTAAGTATCTGACAAGACAGGTGGCATGCCGTTTTCCGCTCGTTTACATAACCTCTGAGATAAAGCGAGTGGACTATGCCAATCGTCACTACTTGAACTGGAATGGACTCTACTTACTGTCTATCTCAATGAAACGTGCGGTAAAGATATACTTTAGTAAATACCTAGTGAAGCCATGAAAATCCAAGCGTATTACGTAGATCTTTCGTTCACTTGCCTTTGCTTGCATTCTGCTGATGAAGGTCTCCACTGATGTCAGAGTGCCCATTTCCAACCCTACCACACTTTTCTCGTGATGCATTGCAATCATTCTCCACAAGGAAATTGTCTCCGGTTTCTTCTCTATTCAAATCTCAATAATCTTGAGGTCTTTTACTTTCGTCTGGGAAGCCCTTATGAAATTAAATGGTAATGTTGGAAGTGAAGTTGAGGCTGCCTTCTCATGGTGAGAAAGTAGGTTAGAGTTTATGCGCCTTCTTGCATCATCCATGGTTTTGTCAAAGAGAAAATTATGTTAAAATAGCGGAAATCCTTTTCCGATCCCTTCAAAAGCATGATCGCTGCCTGTTGCATTTATCTAAGTATCTGACGAGACAGGTGGCATGCCGCTTTCCGCTCGTTCACATCACCTCAGAGATAAAGCGAGTGGACTATGCCAATCGTCACTACTTGAACTGGAATGGACTCTACTTACTGTCTATCTCAATGAAACGTGCGGTAAAGATATACTTTAGTAAATACCTATTGAAGCCATGTAAAAAATCCAAGCGTATTACGTAGATCTTTCGTTCACTTGCCTTTGCTTGCATTCTGCTGATGAAGGTCTCCACTGATGTCAGAGTGCCCATTTCCAACCCTACCACACTTTTCTCGTGATGCATTGCAATCATTCTCCACACAGAAATTGTCTCCGGTTTCTTCTCTATTCAAATCGCAATAATCTTGAGGTCTTCCACCTGTGTGGGATATGAAGAAGCTTGAGCAGTGATGTTATGTAGATGGACATGCAAAATTCCAGTTTAGAGTTTGTCTCAGTGCTGGGAAGCCCTTATGAAATTAAATGGTAATGTTGGAAGTGAAGTTGAGGTTGCCTTCTCATGGTGAGAAAGTAGGTTAGAGTTTATGCGCCTTCTTGCATCATCCATGGTTTTGTCAAAGAGAAAATTATGTTAAAATAGCGGAAATCCTTTTCCGATCCCTTCAAAGGCATGATCGCTGCCTGTTGCATTTATCTAAGTATCTGACAAGACAGGTGGCATGCCGTTTTCCGCTCGTTTACATAACCTCTGAGATAAAGCGAGTGGACTATGCCAATCGTCACTACTTGAACTGGAATGGACTCTACTTACTGTCTATCTCAATGAAACGTGCGGTAAAGATATACTTTAGTAAATACCTAGTGAAGCCATGAAAATCCAAGCGTATTACGTAGATCTTTCGTTCACTTGCCTTTGCTTGCATTCTGCTGATGAAGGTCTCCACTGATGTCAGAGTGCCCATTTCCAACCCTACCACACTTTTCTCGTGATGCATTGCAATCATTCTCCACACAGAAATTGTCTCCGGTTTCTTCTCTATTCAAATCGCAATAATCTTGAGGTCTTTTACTTTCGTCTGGGAAGCCCTTATGAAATTAAATGGTAATGTTGGAAGTGAAGTTGAGGTTGCCTTCTCATGGTGAGAAAGTAGGTTAGAGTTTATGCGCCTTCTTGCATCATCCATGGTTTTGTCAAAGAGAAAATTATGTTAAAATAGCGGAAATCCTTTTCCGATCCCTTCAAAAGCATGATCGCTGCCTGTTGCATTTATCTAAGTATCTGACGAGACAGGTGGCATGCCGCTTTCCGCTCGTTCACATCACCTCTGAGATAAAGCGAGTGGACTATGCGAATCGTCACTACTTGAACTGGAATGGACTCTACTTACTGTCTATCTCAATGAAACGTGCGGTAAAGATGTACTTAAGTAAATACCTATTGAAGCCAGCCTAATCCAAGCGTATTACGTAGATCTTCCGTTCACTTGCCTTTACTTGCATTCTGCTGATGAAGGTCTCCACTGATGTCAGAGTGCCCATTTCCAACCCTACCACACTTTTCTCGTGATGCATTGCAATCATTCTCCACACAGAAATTGTCTCCGGTTTCTTCTCTATTCAAATCGCAATAATCTTGAGGTCTTCCACCTGTGTGGGATCTGAAGAAGCTTGAGCAGTGATGTTATGTAGATGGACATGCAAAATTCCAGTTTAGAGTTTGTCTCAGTGCTGGGAAGCCCTTATGAAATTAAATGGTAATGTTGGAAGTGAAGTTGAGGTTGCCTTCTCATGGTGAGAAAGTAGGTTAGAGTTTATGCGCCTTCTTGCATCATCCATGGTTTTGTCAAAGAGAAAATTATGTTAAAATAGCGGAAATCCTTTTCCGATCCCTTCAAAGGCATGATCGCTGCCTGTTGCTTTTATCTAAGTATCTGACAAGACAGGTGGCATGCCGCTTTCCGCTCGTTTACATAACCTCTGAGATAAAGCGAGTGGACTATGCCAATCGTCACTACTTGAACTGGAATGGACTCTACTTACTGTCTATCTCAATGAAACGTGCGGTAAAGATATACTTTAGTAAATACCTAGTGAAGCCATGTAAAAAATCCAAGCGTATTACGTAGATCTTTCGTTCACTTGCCTTTGCTTGCATTCTGCTGATGAAGGTCTCCACTGATGTCAGAGTGCCCATTTCCAACCCTACCACACTTTTCTCGTGATGCATTGCAATCATTCTCCACACAGAAATTGTCTCCGGTTTCTTCTCTATTCAAATCGCAATAATCTTGATGTCTTTTACTTTCGTCTGGGAAGCCCTTATGAAATTAAATGGTAATGTTGGAAGTGAAGTTGAGGTTGCCTTCTCATGGTGAGAAAGTAGGTTAGAGTTTATGCGCCTTCTTGCATCATCCATGGTTTTGTCAAAGAGAAAATTATGTTAAAATAGCGGAAATCCTTTTCCGATCCCTTCAAAAGCATGATCGCTGCCTGTTGCATTTATCTAAGTATCTGACGAGACAGGTGGCATGCCGCTTTCCGCTCGTTCACATCACCTCTGAGATAAAGCGAGTGGACTATGCGAATCGTCACTACTTGAACTGGAATGGACTCTACTTACTGTCTATCTCAATGAAACGTGCGGTAAAGATATACTTTAGTAAATACCTAGTGAAGCCATGTAAAAAATCCAAGCGTATTACGTAGATCTTTCGTTCACTTGCCTTTGCTTGCATTCTGCTGATGAAGGTCTCCACTGATGTCAGAGTGCCCATTTCCAACCCTACCACACTTTTCTCGTGATGCATTGCAATCATTCTCCACACAGAAATTGTCTCCGGTTTCTTCTCTATTCAAATCGCAATAATCTTGAGGTCTTCCACCTGTGTGGGATATGAAGAAGCTTGAGCAGTGATGTTATGTAGATGGACATGCAAAATTCCAGTTTAGAGTTTGTCTCAGTGCTGGGAAGCCCTTATGAAATTAAATGGTAATGTTGGAAGTGAAGTTGAGGTTGCCTTCTCATGGTGAAAAAGTAGGTTAGAGTTTATGCGCCTTCTTGCATCATCCATGGTTTTGTCAAAGAGAAAATTATGTTAAAATAGCGGAAATCCTTTTCCGATCCCTTCAAAACTTGATCGCTGCCTGTTGCATTTATCTAAGTATCTGACGAGACAGGTGGCATGCCGCTTTCCGCTCGTTCACATCACCTCTGAGATAAAGCGAGTGGACTATGCGAATCGTCACTACTTGAACTGGAATGGACTCTACTTACTGTCTATCTCAATGAAACGTGCGGTAAAGATATACTTTAGTAAATACCTAGTGAAGCCATGAAAATCCAAGCGTATTACGTAGATCTTTCGTTCACTTGCCTTTGCTTGCATTCTGCTGATGAAGGTCTCCACTGATGTCAGAGTGCCCATTTCCAACCCTACCACACTTTTCTCGTGATGCATTGCAATCATTCTCCACACAGAAATTGTCTCCGGTTTCTTCTCTATTCAAATCGCAATAATCTTGAGGTCTTTTACTTTCGTCTGGGAAGCCCTTATGAAATTAAATGGTAATGTTGGAAGTGAAGTTGAGGCTGCCTTCTCATGGTGAGAAAGTAGGTTAGAGTTTATGCGCCTTCTTGCATCATCCATGGTTTTGTCAAAGAGAAAATTATGTTAAAATAGCGGAAATCCTTTTCCGATCCCTTCAAAAGCATGATCGCTGCCTGTTGCATTTATCTAAGTATCTGACGAGACAGGTGGCATGCCGCTTTCCGCTCGTTCACATCACCTCCGAGATAAAGCGAGTGGACTATGCCAATCGTCACTACTTGAACTGGAATGGACTCTACTTACTGTCTATCTCAATGAAACGTGCGGTAAAGATATACTTTAGTAAATACCTAGTGGAGCCATGAAAATCCAAGCGTATTACGTAGATCTTTCGTTCACTTGCCTTTGCTTGCATTCTGCTGATGAAGGTCTCCACTGATGTCAGAGTGCCCATTTCCAACCCTACCACACTTTTCTCGTGATGCATTGCAATCATTCTCCACAAGAAATTGTCTCCGGTTTCTTCTCTATTCAAATCGCAATAATCTTGAGGTCTTCCACCTGTGTGGGATATGAAGAAGCTTGAGCAGTGATGTTATGTAGATGGACATGCAAAATTCCAGTTTAGAGTTTGTCTCAGTGCTGGGAAGCCCTTATGAAATTAAATGGTAATGTTGGAAGTGAAGTTGAGGTTGCCTTCTCATGGTGAAAAAGTAGGTTAGAGTTTATGCGCCTTCTTGCATCATCCATGGTTTTGTCAAAGAGAAAATTATGTTAAAATAGCGGAAATCCTTTTCCGATCCCTTCAAAGGCATGATCGCTGCCTGTTGCATTTATCTAAGTATCTGACGAGACAGGTGGCATGCCGCTTTCCGCTCGTTCACATCACCTCTGAGATAAAGCGAGTGGACTATGCCAATCGTCACTACTTGAACTGGAATGGACTCTACTTACTGTCTATCTCAATGAAACGTGCGGTAAAGATATACTTTAGTAAATACCTAGTGAAGCCATGTAAAAATCCAAGCGTATTACGTAGATCTTTCGTTCACTTGCCTTTGCTTGCATTCTGCTGATGAAGGTCTCCACTGATGTCAGAGTGCCCATTTCCAACCCTACCACACTTTTCTCGTGATGCATTGCAATCATTCTCCACACAGAAATTGTCTCCGGTTTCTTCTCTATTCAAATCGCAATAATCTTGAGGTCTTCCACCTGTGTGGGATATGAAGAAGCTTGAGCAGTGATGTTATGTAGATGGACATGCAAAATTCCAGTTTAGAGTTTGTCTCAGTGCTGGGAAGCCCTTATGAAATTAAATGGTAATGTTGGAAGTGAAGTTGAGGTTGCCTTCTCATGGTGAAAAAGTAGGTTAGAGTTTATGCGCCTTCTTGCATCATCCATGGTTTTGTCAAAGAGAAAATTATGTTAAAATAGCGGAAATCCTTTTCCGATCCCTTCAAAGGCATGATCGCTGCCTGTTGCATTTATCTAAGTATCTGACGAGACAGGTGGCATGCCGCTTTCCGCTCGTTCACATCACCTCTGAGATAAAGCGAGTGGACTATGCGAATCGTCACTACTTGAACTGGAATGGACTCTACTTACTGTCTATCTCAATGAAACGTGCGGTAAAGATATACTTTAGTAAATACCTATTGAAGCCATGTAAAAAATCCAAGCGTATTACGTAGATCTTTCGTTCACTTGCCTTTGCTTGCATTCTGCTGATGAAGGTCTCCACTGATGTCAGAGTGCCCATTTCCAACCCTACCACACTTTTCTCGTGATGCATTGCAATCATTCTCCACACAGAAATTGTCTCCGGTTTCTTCTCTATTCAAATCGCAATAATCTTGAGGTCTTCCCCCTGTGTGGGATATGAAGAAAGCTGAAGCATTTGTTATGTTAGATGGAATGCAATTTCCGTTTACTTTCGTCTGGGAAGCCCTTATGAAATTAAATGGTAATGTTGGAAGTGAAGTTGAGGTTGCCTTCTCATGGTGAGAAAGTAGGTTAGAGTTTATGCGCCTTCTTGCATCATCCATGGTTTTGTCAAAGAGAAAATTATGTTAAAATAGCGGAAATCCTTTTCCGATCCCTTCAAAAGCATGATCGCTGCCTGTTGCATTTATCTAAGTATCTGACGAGACAGGTGGCATGCCGCTTTCCGCTCGTTCACATCACCTCTGAGATAAAGCGAGTGGACTATGCCAATCGTCACTACTTGAACTGGAATGGACTCTACTTACTGTCTATCTCAATGAAACGTGCGGTAAAGATGTACTTTAGTAAATACCTATTGAAGCCATGTAAAAAATCCAAGCCTATTACGTAGATCTTTCGTTCACTTGCCTTTGCTTGCATTCTGCTGATGAAGGTCTCCACTGATGTCAGAGTGCCCATTTCCAACCCTACCACACTTTTCTCGTGATGCATTGCAATCATTCTCCACACAGAAATTGTCTCCGGTTTCTTCTCTATTCAAATCGCAATAATCTTGAGGTCTTCCACCTGTGTGGGATATGAAGAAGCTTGAGCAGTGATGTTATGTAGATGGACATGCAAAATTCCAGTTTAGAGTTTGTCTCAGTGCTGGGAAGCCCTTATGAAATTAAATGGTAATGTTGGAAGTGAAGTTGAGGTTGCCTTCTCATGGTGAGAAAGTAGGTTAGAGTTTATGCGCCTTCTTGCATCATCCATGGTTTTGTCAAAGAGAAAATTATGTTAAAATAGCGGAAATCCTTTTCCGATCCCTTCAAAGGCATGATCGCTGCCTGTTGCATTTATCTAAGTATCTGACAAGACAGGTGGCATGCCGTTTTCCGCTCGTTCACATCACCTCTGAGATAAAGCGAGTGGACTATGCCAATCGTCACTACTTGAACTGGAATGGACTCTACTTACTGTCTATCTCAATGAAACGTGCGGTAAAGATATACTTTAGTAAATACCTAGTGAAGCCATGAAAATCCAAGCGTATTACGTAGATCTTTCGTTCACTTGCCTTTGCTTGCATTCTGCTGATGAAGGTCTCCACTGATGTCAGAGTGCCCATTTCCAACCCTACCACACTTTTCTCGTGATGCATTGCAATCATTCTCCACACAGAAATTGTCTCCGGTTTCTTTTCTATTCAAATCGCAATAATCTTGATGTCTTTTACTTTCGTCTGGGAAGCCCTTATGAAATTAAATGGTAATGTTGGAAGTGAAGTTGAGGCTGCCTTCTCATGGTGAGAAAGTAGGTTAGAGTTTATGCGCCTTCTTGCATCATCCATGGTTTTGTCAAAGAGAAAATTATGTTAAAATAGCGGAAATCCTTTTCCGATCCCTTCAAAAGCATGATCGCTGCCTGTTGCATTTATCTAAGTATCTGACGAGACAGGTGGCATGCCGCTTTCCGCTCGTTCACATCACCTCTGAGATAAAGCGAGTGGACTATGCCAATCGTCACTACTTGAACTGGAATGGACTCTACTTACTGTCTATCTCAATGAAACGTGCGGTAAAGATATACTTTAGTAAATACCTATTGAAGCCATGTAAAAAATCCAAGCGTATTACGTAGATCTTTCGTTCACTTGCCTTTGCTTGCATTCTGCTGATGAAGGTCTCCACTGATGTCAGAGTGCCCATTTCCAACCCTACCACACTTTTCTCGTGATGCATTGCAATCATTCTCCACACAGAAATTGTCTCCGGTTTCTTCTCTATTCAAATCGCAATAATCTTGAGGTCTTCCACCTGTGTGGGATATGAAGAAGCTTGAGCAGTGATGTTATGTAGATGGACATGCAAAATTCCAGTTTAGAGTTTGTCTCAGTGCTGGGAAGCCCTTATGAAATTAAATGGTAATGTTGGAAGTGAAGTTGAGGTTGCCTTCTCATGGTGAAAAAGTAGGTTAGAGTTTATGCGCCTTCTTGCATCATCCATGGTTTTGTCATAGAGAAAATTATGTTAAAATAGCGGAAATCCTTTTCCGATCCCTTCAAAACTTGATCGCTGCCTGTTGCATTTATCTAAGTATCTGACGAGACAGGTGGCATGCCGCTTTCCGCTCGTTCACATCACCTCAGAGATAAAGCGAGTGGACTATGCGAATCGTCACTACTTGAACTGGAATGGACTCTACTTACTGTCTATCTCAATGAAACGTGCGGTAAAGATATACTTTAGTAAATACCTAGTGAAGCCATGAAAATCCAAGCGTATTACGTAGATCTTTCGTTCACTTGCCTTTGCTTGCATTCTGCTGATGAAGGTCTCCACTGATGTCAGAGTGCCCATTTCCAACCCTACCACACTTTTCTCGTGATGAATTGCAATCATTCTCCACAAGGAAATTGTCTCCGGTTTCTTCTCTATTCAAATCGCAATAATCTTGAGGTCTTTTACTTTCGTCTGGGAAGCCCTTATGAAATTAAATGGTGATGTTGGAAGTGAAGTTGAGGCTGCCTTCTCATGGTGAGAAAGTAGGTTAGAGTTTATGCGCCTTCTTGCATCATCCATGGTTTTGTCAAAGAGAAAATTATGTTAAAATAGCGGAAATCCTTTTCCGATCCCTTCAAAAGCATGATCGCTGCCTGTTGCATTTATCTAAGTATCTGACGAGACAGGTGGCATGCCGCTTTCCGCTCGTTCACATCACCTCTGAGATAAAGCGAGTGGACTATGCCAATCGTCACTACTTGAACTGGAATGGACTCTACTTACTGTCTATCTCAATGAAACGTGCGGTAAAGATATACTTTAGTAAATACCTATTGAAGCCATGTAAAAAATCCAAGTCTATTACGTAGATCTTTCGTTCACTTGCCTTTGCTTGCATTCTGCTGATGAAGGTCTCCACTGATGTCAGAGTGCCCATTTCCAACCCTACCACACTTTTCTCGTGATGCATTGCAATCATTCTCCACACAGAAATTGTCTCCGGTTTCTTCTCTATTCAAATCGCAATAATCTTGAGGTCTTCCACCTGTGTGGGATATGAAGAAGCTTGAGCAGTGATGTTATGTAGATGGACATGCAAAATTCCAGTTTAGAGTTTGTCTCAGTGCTGGGAAGCCCTTATGAAATTAAATGGTAATGTTGGAAGTGAAGTTGAGGTTGCCTTCTCATGGTGAGAAAGTAGGTTAGAGTTTATGCGCCTTCTTGCATCATCCATGGTTTTGTCAAAGAGAAAATTATGTTAAAATAGCGGAAATCCTTTTCCGATCCCTTCAAAGGCATGATCGCTGCCTGTTGCATTTATCTAAGTATCTGACAAGACAGGTGGCATGCCGTTTTCCGCTCGTTTACATAACCTCTGAGATAAAGCGAGTGGACTATGCCAATCGTCACTACTTGAACTGGAATGGACTCTACTTACTGTCTATCTCAATGAAACGTGCGGTAAAGATATACTTTAGTAAATACCTAGTGAAGCCATGAAAATCCAAGCGTATTACGTAGATCTTTCGTTCACTTGCCTTTGCTTGCATTCTGCTGATGAAGGTCTCCACTGATGTCAGAGTGCCCATTTCCAACCCTACCACACTTTTCTTGTGATGAATTGCAATCATTCTCCACAAGGAAATTGTCTCCGGTTTCTTCTCTATTCAAATCGCAATAATCTTGAGGTCTTTTACTTTCGTCTGGGAAGCCCTTATGAAATTAAATGGTGATGTTGGAAGTGAAGTTGAGGCTGCCTTCTCATGGTGAGAAAGTAGGTTAGAGTTTATGCGCCTTCTTGCATCATCCATGGTTTTGTCAAAGAGAAAATCATGTTAAAATAGCGGAAATCCTTTTCCGATCCCTTCAAAAGCATGATCGCTGCCTGTTGCATTTATCTAAGTATCTGACGAGACAGGTGGCATGCCGCTTTCCGCTCGTTCACATCACCTCTGAGATAAAGCGAGTGGACTATGCCAATCGTCACTACTTGAACTGGAATGGACTCTACTTACTGTCTATCTCAATGAAACGTGCGGTAAAGATATACTTTAGTAAATACCTATTGAAGCCATGTAAAAAATCCAAGTCTATTACGTAGATCTTTCGTTCACTTGCCTTTGCTTGCATTCTGCTGATGAAGGTCTCCACTGATGTCAGAGTGCCCATTTCCAACCCTACCACACTTTTCTCGTGATGCATTGCAATCATTCTCCACACAGAAATTGTCTCCGGTTTCTTCTCTATTCAAATCGCAATAATCTTGAGGTCTTCCACCTGTGTGGGATATGAAGAAGCTTGAGCAGTGATGTTATGTAGATGGACATGCAAAATTCCAGTTTAGAGTTTGTCTCAGTGCTGGGAAGCCCTTATGAAATTAAATGGTAATGTTGGAAGTGAAGTTGAGGTTGCCTTCTCATGGTGAGAAAGTAGGTTAGAGTTTATGCGCCTTCTTGCATCATCCATGGTTTTGTCAAAGAGAAAATTATGTTAAAATAGCGGAAATCCTTTTCCGATCCCTTCAAAGGCATGATCGCTGCCTGTTGCATTTATCTAAGTATCTGACAAGACAGGTGGCATGCCGTTTTCCGCTCGTTTACATAACCTCTGAGATAAAGCGAGTGGACTATGCCAATCGTCACTACTTGAACTGGAATGGACTCTACTTACTGTCTATCTCAATGAAACGTGCGGTAAAGATATACTTTAGTAAATACCTAGTGAAGCCATGAAAATCCAAGCGTATTACGTAGATCTTTCGTTCACTTGCCTTTGCTTGCATTCTGCTGATGAAGGTCTCCACTGATGTCAGAGTGCCCATTTCCAACCCTACCACACTTTTCTCGTGATGCATTGCAATCATTCTCCACACAGAAATTGTCTCCGGTTTCTTTTCTATTCAAATCGCAATAATCTTGATGTCTTTTACTTTCGTCTGGGAAGCCCTTATGAAATTAAATGGTAATGTTGGAAGTGAAGTTGAGGCTGCCTTCTCATGGTGAGAAAGTAAGTTAGAGTTTATGCGCCTTCTTGCATCATCCATGGTTTTGTCAAAGAGAAAATTATGTTAAAATAGCGGAAATCCTTTTCCGATCCCTTCAAAAGCATGATCGCTGCCTGTTGCATTTATCTAAGTATCTGACGAGACAGGTGGCATGCCGCTTTCCGCTCGTTCACATCACCTCTGAGATAAAGCGAGTGGACTATGCCAATCGTCACTACTTGAACTGGAATGGACTCTACTTACTGTCTATCTCAATGAAACGTGCGGTAAAGATGTACTTTAGTAAATATTATTGAAGCCATGTAAAAAATCCAAGTCTATTACGTAGATCTTTCGTTCACTTGCCTTTGCTTGCATTCTGCTGATGAAGGTCTCCACTGATGTCAGAGTGCCCATTTCCAACCCTACCACACTTTTCTCGTGATGAATTGCAATCATTCTCCACAAGGAAATTGTCTCCGGTTTCTTTTCTATTCAAATCGCAATAATCTTGAGGGGTTTTACTTTCGTCTGGGAAGCCCTTATGAAATTAAATGGTGATGTTGGAAGTGAAGTTGAGGCTGCCTTCTCATGGTGAGAAAGTAGGTTAGAGTTTATGCGCCTTCTTGCATCATCCATGGTTTTGTCAAAGAGAAAATTATGTTAAAATAGCGGAAATCCTTTTCCGATCCCTTCAAAAGCATGATCGCTGCCTGTTACATTTATCTAAGTATCTGACGAGACAGGTGGCATGCCGCTTTCCGCTCGTTCACATCACCTCCGAGATAAAGCGAGTGGACTATGCCAATCGTCACTACTTGAACTGGAATGGACTCTACTTACTGTCTATCTCAATGAAACGTGCGGTAAAGATGTACTTCAGTAAATACCTATTGAAGCCATGTAAAAAATCCAAGTCTATTACGTAGATCTTTCGTTCACTTGCCTTTGCTTGCATTCTGCTGATGAAGGTCTCCACTGATGTCAGAGTGCCCATTTCCAACCCTACCACACTTTTCTCGTGATGCATTGCAATCATTCTCCACACAGAAATTGTCTCCGGTTTCTTCTCTATTCAAATCGCAATAATCTTGATGTCTTCCACCTGTGTGGGATATGAAGAAGCTTGAGCAGTGATGTTATGTAGATGGACATGCAAAATTCCAGTTTAGAGTTTGTCTCAGTGCTGGGAAGCCCTTATGAAATTAAATGGTAATGTTGGAAGTGAAGTTGAGGTTGCCTTCTCATGGTGAGAAAGTAGGTTAGAGTTTATGCGCCTTCTTGCATCATCCATGGTTTTGTCAAAGAGAAAATTATGTTAAAATAGCGGAAATCCTTTTCCGATCCCTTCAAAGGCATGATCGCTGCCTGTTGCATTTATCTAAGTATCTGACAAGACAGGTGGCATGCCGTTTTCCGCTCGTTTACATAACCTCTGAGATAAAGCGAGTGGACTATGCCAATCGTCACTACTTGAACTGGAATGGACTCTACTTACTGTCTATCTCAATGAAACGTGCGGTAAAGATATACTTTAGTAAATACCTAGTGAAGCCATGAAAATCCAAGCGTATTACGTAGATCTTTCGTTCACTTGCCTTTGCTTGCATTCTGCTGATGAAGGTCTCCACTGATGTCAGAGTGCCCATTTCCAACCCTACCACACTTTTCTCGTGATGCATTGCAATCATTCTCCACACAGAAATTGTCTCCGGTTTCTTTTCTATTCAAATCGCAATAATCTTGATGTCTTTTACTTTCGTCTGGGAAGCCCTTATGAAATTAAATGGTAATGTTGGAAGTGAAGTTGAGGCTGCCTTCTCATGGTGAGAAAGTAAGTTAGAGTTTATGCGCCTTCTTGCATCATCCATGGTTTTGTCAAAGAGAAAATTATGTTAAAATAGCGGAAATCCTTTTCCGATCCCTTCAAAAGCATGATCGCTGCCTGTTGCATTTATCTAAGTATCTGACGAGACAGGTGGCATGCCGCTTTCCGCTCGTTCACATCACCTCTGAGATAAAGCGAGTGGACTATGCCAATCGTCACTACTTGAACTGGAATGGACTCTACTTACTGTCTATCTCAATTAAACGTGCGGTAAAGATGTACTTTAGTAAATATTATTGAAGCCATGTAAAAAATCCAAGTCTATTACGTAGATCTTTCGTTCACTTGCCTTTGCTTGCATTCTGCTGATGAAGGTCTCCACTGATGTCAGAGTGCCCATTTCCAACCCTACCACACTTTTCTCGTGATGCATTGCAATCATTCTCCACACAGAAATTGTCTCCGGTTTCTTCTCTATTCAAATCGCAATAATCTTGATGTCTTCCACCTGTGTGGGATATGAAGAAGCTTGAGCAGTGATGTTATGTAGATGGACATGCAAAATTCCAGTTTAGAGTTTGTCTCAGTGCTGGGAAGCCCTTATGAAATTAAATGGTAATGTTGGAAGTGAAGTTGAGGTTGCCTTCTCATGGTGAGAAAGTAGGTTAGAGTTTATGCGCCTTCTTGCATCATCCATGGTTTTGTCAAAGAGAAAATTATGTTAAAATAGCGGAAATCCTTTTCCGATCCCTTCAAAGGCATGATCGCTGCCTGTTGCATTTATCTAAGTATCTGACAAGACAGGTGGCATGCCGTTTTCCGCTCGTTTACATAACCTCTGAGATAAAGCGAGTGGACTATGCCAATCGTCACTACTTGAACTGGAATGGACTCTACTTACTGTCTATCTCAATGAAACGTGCGGTAAAGATATACTTTAGTAAATACCTAGTGAAGCCATGAAAATCCAAGCGTATTACGTAGATCTTTCGTTCACTTGCCTTTGCTTGCATTCTGCTGATGAAGGTCTCCACTGATGTCAGAGTGCCCATTTCCAACCCTACCACACTTTTCTCGTGATGCATTGCAATCATTCTCCACACAGAAATTGTCTCCGGTTTCTTCTCTATTCAAATCGCAATAATCTTGATGTCTTTTACTTTCGTCTGGGAAGCCCTTATGAAATTAAATGGTAATGTTGGAAGTGAAGTTGAGGCTGCCTTCTCATGGTGAAAAAGTAGGTTAGAGTTTATGCGCCTTCTTGCATCATCCATGGTTTTGTCAAAGAGAAAATTATGTTAAAATAGCGGAAATCCTTTTCCGATCCCTTCAAAAGCATGATCGCTGCCTGTTGCATTTATCTAAGTATCTGACGAGACAGGTGGCATGCCGCTTTCCGCTCGTTCACATCACCTCTGAGATAAAGCGAGTGGACTATGCCAATCGTCACTACTTGAACTGGAATGGACTCTACTTACTGTCTATCTCAATGAAACGTGCGGTAAAGATATACTTTAGTAAATACCTATTGAAGCCATGTAAAAAATCCAAGCCTATTACGTAGATCTTTCGTTCACTTGCCTTTGCTTGCATTCTGCTGATGAAGGTCTCCACTGATGTCAGAGTGCCCATTTCCAACCCTACCACACTTTTCTCGTGATGCATTGCAATCATTCTCCACACAGAAATTGTCTCCGGTTTCTTCTCTATTCAAATCGCAATAATCTTGAGGTCTTCCACCTGTGTGGGATATGAAGAAGCTTGAGCAGTGATGTTATGTAGATGGACATGCAAAATTCCAGTTTAGAGTTTGTCTCAGTGCTGGGAAGCCCTTATGAAATTAAATGGTAATGTTGGAAGTGAAGTTGAGGTTGCCTTCTCATGGTGAAAAAGTAGGTTAGAGTTTATGCGCCTTCTTGCATCATCCATGGTTTTGTCAAAGAGAAAATTATGTTAAAATAGCGGAAATCCTTTTCCGATCCCTTCAAAAGCATGATCGCTGCCTGTTGCATTTATCTAAGTATCTGACGAGACAGGTGGCATGCCGCTTTCCGCTCGTTCACATCACCTCTGAGATAAAGCGAGTGGACTATGCCAATCGTCACTACTTGAACTGGAATGGACTCTACTTACTGTCTATCTCAATGAAACGTGCGGTAAAGATGTACTTTAGTAAATATTATTGAAGCCATGTAAAAAATCCAAGTCTATTACGTAGATCTTTCGTTCACTTGCCTTTGCTTGCATTCTGCTGATGAAGGTCTCCACTGATGTCAGAGTGCCCATTTCCAACCCTACCACACTTTTCTCGTGATGCATTGCAATCATTCTCCACACAGAAATTGTCTCCGGTTTCTTCTCTATTCAAATCGCAATAATCTTGATGTCTTCCACCTGTGTGGGATATGAAGAAGCTTGAGCAGTGATGTTATGTAGATGGACATGCAAAATTCCAGTTTAGAGTTTGTCTCAGTGCTGGGAAGCCCTTATGAAATTAAATGGTAATGTTGGAAGTGAAGTTGAGGTTGCCTTCTCATGGTGAGAAAGTAGGTTAGAGTTTATGCGCCTTCTTGCATCATCCATGGTTTTGTCAAAGAGAAAATTATGTTAAAATAGCGGAAATCCTTTTCCGATCCCTTCAAAGGCATGATCGCTGCCTGTTGCATTTATCTAAGTATCTGACAAGACAGGTGGCATGCCGTTTTCCGCTCGTTTACATAACCTCTGAGATAAAGCGAGTGGACTATGCCAATCGTCACTACTTGAACTGGAATGGACTCTACTTACTGTCTATCTCAATGAAACGTGCGGTAAAGATATACTTTAGTAAATACCTAGTGAAGCCATGAAAATCCAAGCGTATTACGTAGATCTTTCGTTCACTTGCCTTTGCTTGCATTCTGCTGATGAAGGTCTCCACTGATGTCAGAGTGCCCATTTCCAACCCTACCACACTTTTCTCGTGATGCATTGCAATCATTCTCCACACAGAAATTGTCTCCGGTTTCTTCTCTATTCAAATCGCAATAATCTTGATGTCTTTTACTTTCGTCTGGGAAGCCCTTATGAAATTAAATGGTAATGTTGGAAGTGAAGTTGAGGCTGCCTTCTCATGGTGAAAAAGTAGGTTAGAGTTTATGCGCCTTCTTGCATCATCCATGGTTTTGTCAAAGAGAAAATTATGTTAAAATAGCGGAAATCCTTTTCCGATCCCTTCAAAAGCATGATCGCTGCCTGTTGCATTTATCTAAGTATCTGACGAGACAGGTGGCATGCCGCTTTCCGCTCGTTCACATCACCTCTGAGATAAAGCGAGTGGACTATGCCAATCGTCACTACTTGAACTGGAATGGACTCTACTTACTGTCTATCTCAATGAAACGTGCGGTAAAGATATACTTTAGTAAATACCTATTGAAGCCATGTAAAAAATCCAAGCCTATTACGTAGATCTTTCGTTCACTTGCCTTTGCTTGCATTCTGCTGATGAAGGTCTCCACTGATGTCAGAGTGCCCATTTCCAACCCTACCACACTTTTCTCGTGATGCATTGCAATCATTCTCCACACAGAAATTGTCTCCGGTTTCTTCTCTATTCAAATCGCAATAATCTTGAGGTCTTCCACCTGTGTGGGATATGAAGAAGCTTGAGCAGTGATGTTATGTAGATGGACATGCAAAATTCCAGTTTAGAGTTTGTCTCAGTGCTGGGAAGCCCTTATGAAATTAAATGGTAATGTTGGAAGTGAAGTTGAGGTTGCCTTCTCATGGTGAAAAAGTAGGTTAGAGTTTATGCGCCTTCTTGCATCATCCATGGTTTTGTCAAAGAGAAAATTATGTTAAAATAGCGGAAATCCTTTTCCGATCCCTTCAAAAGCATGATCGCTGCCTGTTGCATTTATCTAAGTATCTGACGAGACAGGTGGCATGCCGCTTTCCGCTCGTTCACATCACCTCAGAGATAAAGCGAGTGGACTATGCGAATCGTCACTACTTGAACTGGAATGGACTCTACTTACTGTCTATCTCAATGAAACGTGCGGTAAAGATATACTTTAGTAAATACCTAGTGAAGCCATGAAAATCCAAGCGTATTACGTAGATCTTTCGTTCACTTGCCTTTGCTTGCATTCTGCTGATGAAGGTCTCCACTGATGTCAGAGTGCCCATTTCCAACCCTACCACACTTTTCTTGTGATGAATTGCAATCATTCTCCACAAGGAAATTGTCTCCGGTTTCTTTTCTATTCAAATCGCAATAATCTTGAGGTCTTTTACTTTCGTCTGGGAAGCCCTTATGAAATTAAATGGTGATGTTGGAAGTGAAGTTGAGGCTGCCTTCTCATGGTGAGAAAGTAGGTTAGAGTTTATGCGCCTTCTTGCATCATCCATGGTTTTGTCAAAGAGAAAATTATGTTAAAATAGCGGAAATCCTTTTCCGATCCCTTCAAAAGCATGATCGCTGCCTGTTGCATTTATCTAAGTATCTGACAAGACAGGTGGCATGCCGCTTTCCGCTCGTTCACATCACCTCCGAGATAAAGCGAGTGGACTATGCCAATCGTCACTACTTGAACTGGAATGGACTCTACTTACTGTCTATCTCAATGAAACGTGCGGTAAAGATGTACTTCAGTAAATACCTATTGAAGCCATGTAAAAAATCCAAGTCTATTACGTAGATCTTTCGTTCACTTGCCTTTGCTTGCATTCTGCTGATGAAGGTCTCCACTGATGTCAGAGTGCCCATTTCCAACCCTACCACACTTTTCTCGTGATGCATTGCAATCATTCTCCACACAGAAATTGTCTCCGGTTTCTTCTCTATTCAAATCGCAATAATCTTGAGGTCTTCCACCTGTGTGGGATATGAAGAAGCTTGAGCAGTGATGTTATGTAGATGGACATGCAAAATTCCAGTTTAGAGTTTGTCTCAGTGCTGGGAAGCCCTTATGAAATTAAATGGTAATGTTGGAAGTGAAGTTGAGGTTGCCTTCTCATGGTGAAAAAGTAGGTTAGAGTTTATGCGCCTTCTTGCATCATCCATGGTTTTGTCAAAGAGAAAATTATGTTAAAATAGCGGAAATCCTTTTCCGATCCCTTCAAAGGCATGATCGCTGCCTGTTGCATTTATCTAAGTATCTGACAAGACAGGTGGCATGCCGTTTTCCGCTCGTTTACATAACCTCTGAGATAAAGCGAGTGGACTATGCCAATCGTCACTACTTGAACTGGAATGGACTCTACTTACTGTCTATCTCAATGAAACGTGCGGTAAAGATATACTTTAGTAAATACCTAGTGAAGCCATGAAAATCCAAGCGTATTACGTAGATCTTTCGTTCACTTGCCTTTGCTTGCATTCTGCTGATGAAGGTCTCCACTGATGTCAGAGTGCCCATTTCCAACCCTACCACACTTTTCTCGTGATGCATTGCAATCATTCTCCACACAGAAATTGTCTCCGGTTTCTTCTCTATTCAAATCGCAATAATCTTGATGTCTTTTACTTTCGTCTGGGAAGCCCTTATGAAATTAAATGGTGATGTTGGAAGTGAAGTTGAGGCTGCCTTCTCATGGTGAGAAAGTAGGTTAGAGTTTATGCGCCTTCTTGCATCATCCATGGTTTTGTCAAAGAGAAAATTATGTTAAAATAGCGGAAATCCTTTTCCGATCCCTTCAAAAGCATGATCGCTGCCTGTTGCATTTATCTAAGTATCTGACGAGACAGGTGGCATGCCGCTTTCCGCTCGTTCACATCACCTCCGAGATAAAGCGAGTGGACTATGCCAATCGTCACTACTTGAACTGGAATGGACTCTACTTACTGTCTATCTCAATGAAACGTGCGGTAAAGATGTACTTCAGTAAATACCTATTGAAGCCATGTAAAAAATCCAAGTCTATTACGTAGATCTTTCGTTCACTTGCCTTTGCTTGCATTCTGCTGATGAAGGTCTCCACTGATGTCAGAGTGCCCATTTCCAACCCTACCACACTTTTCTCGTGATGCATTGCAATCATTCTCCACACAGAAATTGTCTCCGGTTTCTTCTCTATTCAAATCGCAATAATCTTGATGTCTTTTACTTTCGTCTGGGAAGCCCTTATGAAATTAAATGGTGATGTTGGAAGTGAAGTTGAGGCTGCCTTCTCATGGTGAGAAAGTAGGTTAGAGTTTATGCGCCTTCTTGCATCATCCATGGTTTTGTCAAAGAGAAAATTATGTTAAAATAGCGGAAATCCTTTTCCGATCCCTTCAAAAGCATGATCGCTGCCTGTTGCATTTATCTAAGTATCTGACGAGACAGGTGGCATGCCGCTTTCCGCTCGTTCACATCACCTCCGAGATAAAGCGAGTGGACTATGCCAATCGTCACTACTTGAACTGGAATGGACTCTACTTACTGTCTATCTCAATGAAACGTGCGGTAAAGATGTACTTTAGTAAATACCTAGTGGAGCCATGAAAATCCAAGCGTATTACGTAGATCTTTCGTTCACTTGCCTTTGCTTGCATTCTGCTGATGAAGGTCTCCACTGATGTCAGAGTGCCCATTTCCAACCCTACCACACTTTTCTCGTGATGCATTGCAATCATTCTCCACACAGAAATTGTCTCCGGTTTCTTCTCTATTCAAATCGCAATAATCTTGATGTCTTTTACTTTCGTCTGGGAAGCCCTTATGAAATTAAATGGTGATGTTGGAAGTGAAGTTGAGGCTGCCTTCTCATGGTGAGAAAGTAGGTTAGAGTTTATGCGCCTTCTTGCATCATCCATGGTTTTGTCAAAGAGAAAATTATGTTAAAATAGCGGAAATCCTTTTCCGATCCCTTCAAAAGCATGATCGCTGCCTGTTGCATTTATCTAAGTATCTGACGAGACAGGTGGCATGCCGCTTTCCGCTCGTTCACATCACCTCCGAGATAAAGCGAGTGGACTATGCCAATCGTCACTACTTGAACTGGAATGGACTCTACTTACTGTCTATCTCAATGAAACGTGCGGTAAAGATATACTTTAGTAAATACCTATTGAAGCCATGTAAAAAATCCAAGTCTATTACGTAGATCTTTCGTTCACTTGCCTTTGCTTGCATTCTGCTGATGAAGGTCTCCACTGATGTCAGAGTGCCCATTTCCAACCCTACCACACTTTTCTCGTGATGCATTGCAATCATTCTCCACACAGAAATTGTCTCCGGTTTCTTCTCTATTCAAATCGCAATAATCTTGATGTCTTTTACTTTCGTCTGGGAAGCCCTTATGAAATTAAATGGTGATGTTGGAAGTGAAGTTGAGGCTGCCTTCTCATGGTGAGAAAGTAGGTTAGAGTTTATGCGCCTTCTTGCATCATCCATGGTTTTGTCAAAGAGAAAATTATGTTAAAATAGCGGAAATCCTTTTCCGATCCCTTCAAAAGCATGATCGCTGCCTGTTGCATTTATCTAAGTATCTGACGAGACAGGTGGCATGCCGCTTTCCGCTCGTTCACATCACCTCCGAGATAAAGCGAGTGGACTATGCCAATCGTCACTACTAGAACTGGAATGGACTCTACTTACTGTCTATCTCAATGAAACGTGCGGTAAAGATGTACTTTAGTAAATACCTAGTGGAGCCATGTAAAAAATCCAAGTCTATTACGTAGATCTTTCGTTCACTTGCCTTTGCTTGCATTCTGCTGATGAAGGTCTCCACTGATGTCAGAGTGCCCATTTCCAACCCTACCACACTTTTCTCGTGATGCATTGCAATCATTCTCCACAAGGAAATTGTCTCCGGTTTCTTCTCTATTCAAATCGCAATAATCTTGAGGTCTTCCACGTGTGTGGGATATGAAGAAGCTTGAGCAGTGATGTTATGTAGATGGACATGCAAAATTCCAGTTTAGAGTTTGTCTCAGTGCTGGGAAGCCCTTATGAAATTAAATGGTAATGTTGGAAGTGAAGTTGAGGTTGCCTTCTCATGGTGAGAAAGTAGGTTAGAGTTTATGCGCCTTCTTGCATCATCCATGGTTTTGTCAAAGAGAAAATTATGTTAAAATAGCGGAAATCCTTTTCCGATCCCTTCAAAAGCATGATCGCTGCCTGTTGCATTTATCTAAGTATCTGACGAGACAGGTGGCATGCCGCTTTCCGCTCGTTCACATCACCTCAGAGATAAAGCGAGTGGACTATGCGAATCGTCACTACTTGAACTGGAATGGACTCTACTTACTGTCTATCTCAATGAAACGTGCGGTAAAGATATACTTTAGTAAATACCTAGTGAAGCCATGAAAATCCAAGCGTATTACGTAGGTCTTTCGTTCACTTGCCTTTGCTTGCATTCTGCTGATGAAGGTCTCCACTGATGTCAGAGTGCCCATTTCCAACCCTACCACACTTTTCTTGTGATGAATTGCAATCATTCTCCACAAGGAAATTGTCTCCGGTTTCTTTTCTGTTCAAATCGCAATAATCTTGAGGTCTTTTACTTTCGTCTGGGAAGCCCTTATGAAATTAAATGGTAATGTTGGAAGTGAAGTTGAGGTTGCCTTCTCATGGTGAGAAAGTAGGTTAGAGTTTATGCGCCTTCTTGCATCATCCATGGTTTTGTCGAAGAGAAAATTATGTTAAAATAGCGGAAATCCTTTTCCGATCCCTTCAAAGGCATGATCGCTGCCTGTTGCATTTATCTAAGTATCTGACGAGACAGGTGGCATGCCGCTTTCCGCTCGTTCACATCACCTGTGAGATGAAGCGAGTGGACTATGCCAATCGTCACTACTTGAACTGGAATGGACTCTACTTACTGTCTATCTCAATGAAACGTGCGGTAAAGATATACTTTAGTAAATACCTAGTGGAGCCATGAAAATCCAAGCGTATTACGTAGATCTTTCGTTCACTTGCCTTTGCTTGCATTCTGCTGATGAAGGTCTCCACTGATGTCAGAGTGCCCATTTCCAACCCTACCACACTTTTCTCGTGATGCATTGCAATCATTCTCCACAAGGAAATTGTCTCCGGTTTCTTCTCTATTCAAATCGCAATAATCTTGAGGTCTTCCACCTGTGTGGGATATGAAGAAGCTTGAGCAGTGATGTTATGTAGATGGACATGCAAAATTCCAGTTTAGAGTTTGTCTCAGTGCTGGGAAGCCCTTATGAAATTAAATGGTAATGTTGGAAGTGAAGTTGAGGTTGCCTTCTCATGGTGAAAAAGTAGGTTAGAGTTTATGCGCCTTCTTGCATCATCCATGGTTTTGTCAAAGAGAAAATTATGTTAAAATAGCGGAAATCCTTTTCCGATCCCTTCAAAAGCATGATCGCTGCCTGTTGCATTTATCTAAGTATCTGACGAGACAGGTGGCATGCCGCTTTCCGCTCGTTCACATCACCTCAGAGATAAAGCGAGTGGACTATGCCAATCGTCACTACTTGAACTGGAATGGACTCTACTTACTGTCTATCTCAATGAAACGTGCGGTAAAGATATATTTTAGTAAATACCTAGTGAAGCCATGAAAATCCAAGCGTATTACGTAGATCTTTCGTTCACTTGCCTTTGCTTGCATTCTGCTGATGAAGGTCTCCACTGATGTCAGAGTGCCCATTTCCAACCCTACCACACTTTTCTTGTGATGAATTGCAATCATTCTCCACAAGGAAATTGTCTCCGGTTTCTTTTCTATTCAAATCGCAATAATCTTGAGGTCTTTTACTTTCGTCTGGGAAGCCCTTATGAAATTAAATGGTAATGTTGGAAGTGAAGTTGAGGTTGCCTTCTCATGGTGAAAAAGTAGGTTGGAGTTTATGCGCCTTCTTGCATCATCCATGGTTTTGTCGAAGAGAAAATTATGTTAAAATAGCGGAAATCCTTTTCCGATCCCTTCAAAAGCATGATCGCTGCCTGTTGCATTTATCTAAGTATCTGACAAGACAGGTGGCATGCCGCTTTCCGCTCGTTCACATCACCTGTGAGATGAAGCGAGTGGACTATGCCAATCGTCACTACTTGAACTGGAATGGACTCTACTTACTGTCTATCTCAATGAAACGTGCGGTAAAGATATACTTTAGTAAATACCTAGTGGAGCCATGAAAATCCAAGCGTATTACGTAGATCTTTCGTTCACTTGCCTTTGCTTGCATTCTGCTGATGAAGGTCTCCACTGATGTCAGAGTGCCCATTTCCAACCCTACCACACTTTTCTCGTGATGCATTGCAATCATTCTCCACAAGGAAATTGTCTCCGGTTTCTTCTCTATTCAAATCGCAATAATCTTGATGTCTTTTACTTTCGTCTGGGAAGCCCTTATGAAATTAAATGGTGATGTTGGAAGTGAAGTTGAGGCTGCCTTCTCATGGTGAGAAAGTAGGTTAGAGTTTATGCGCCTTCTTGCATCATCCATGGTTTTGTCAAAGAGAAAATCATGTTAAAATAGCGGAAATCCTTTTCCGATCCCTTCAAAAGCATGATCGCTGCCTGTTGCATTTATCTAAGTATCTGACGAGACAGGTGGCATGCCGCTTTCCGCTCGTTCACATCACCTCCGAGATAAAGCGAGTGGACTATGCCAATCGTCACTACTTGAACTGGAATGGACTCTACTTACTGTCTATCTCAATGAAACGTGCGGTAAAGATATACTTTAGTAAATACCTAGTGGAGCCATGAAAATCCAAGCGTATTACGTAGATCTTTCGTTCACTTGCCTTTGCTTGCATTCTGCTGATGAAGGTCTCCACTGATGTCAGAGTGCCCATTTCCAACCCTACCACACTTTTCTCGTGATGCATTGCAATCATTCTCCACACAGAAATTGTCTCCGGTTTCTTCTCTATTCAAATCGCAATAATCTTGAGGTCTTCCACCTGTGTGGGATCTGAAGAAGCATGAGCAGTGATGTTATGTAGATGGACATGCAAAATTCCAGTTTAGAGTTTGTCTCAGTGCTGGGAAGCCCTTATGAAATTAAATGGTAATGTTGGAAGTGAAGTTGAGGTTTTTCCTTCTCATGGTGAGAAAGTAGGTTAGAGTTTATGCGCCTTCTTGCATCATCCATGGTTTTGTCAAAGAGAAAATTATTTTAAAATAGCGGAAATCCTTTTCCGATCCCTTCAAAAGCATGATCGCTGCCTGGTTGCATTTATCTAAGTATCTGACAAGACAGGTGGCATGCCGCTGTGTGGCATGGTGCCCTGTCTCGCATAAAAATCCAGTTATGGTTGTCGCTAAACCGATCCGCTGCTTGGGGGATGAGCCTAGTCCCGATAACATGCTTTTATTTAATTCTGTTCATCGTTCCTTCAACGAGATGTAATCGACCAATGCCATGGTAGGACATGACAGACCATACCATGACCTTCATTGGAAATTTCACTGTAGGCTTTGTTGGCTTTGGAATCCCAGGTTGTTGCCAAACCCGTAGTCCACCGGCATCTCGGCATTCGAAAGTCGATTCATCTGAAAAGCAGACACGTCTCCAGTCTACCAGTGTCCACTGTTCGTAGTTTTTTGCCCAATGTAGTCGTTTAATACGCATTTTGGCTGTCAAACGTGGTTTCCTGGCTGGCACAACACTTCAGAATCCTTTCTCCTTCAACCGGCGATGAATAGTGGATTTTGAAACTGTGATGCCATCTTCAGCCAGCTGTCCAGATTGCTGTCTCACTGTGAGATTAGGATTGGCTGCCACACTCGACATATTAATCGGTCTGTTACTTTTGAAGTCTGTCTCTTCGGTTCACATTTACCAATTCTGTGATTTGGAATACCTCTCTTCTTAATTCGTTGTACTGTTCTTTCCGATACATTGAAACGTTGGCTGTTGCAGGAATGGTGCTTCTTGTTGCAAGCGCAATCAATATTTGATTTTTTACCTCAGCGTGAATATCAGGGCGACGTCCCATGACTAAGGAGTCTCAGAGTGAAAGTGGCATTCATCGTTTCAATTGATGGCATTCAACGATTGTTTTCTGACAAAACGATTGCCAATTGGATACAAAAATTACAATGTACGCTTCCCGAATGATTCATCTCACGTGACCGACATGCGCTTGACACAATCGACAAACTGATGTATGCAATGCAGAGGCTTTCGGGACAATTGCGCTTGATACTTATCATTACATGTATCTTGTACTGCATGTAATAGGGACCTATGAATTTGAGGACAGCGTCTCGTCGATTCCATGCCTGATAGAATTGCTGTTCTCATTCGAGAGAAAGGTGGATATACAAAATACTGATCTTTCTCATGTTTTACCGATAATTTATAATTTACATGCAATTACATGTATGTCCTATTACAAGTACATATTTGATGGAAACTTGCTGCTTTTTGTTGTTTATGAATAATAAATATCATTATAGAGGGGCTTAATATCATATAATAGATATCATATCATTATATAACTTGAAAATAGAAGTCATTCTTCATTTCTAGACAAATGCTTGAAAAATAGGGGGTGACTAATAATGTGGGACAGACTGTACTTCAGGGTAGAAAATGGTGAAAATACCATTACATCAAGGTAGATGCTGGTGAGAATACCGTTACATCAGGGTAGAAAATGGTGAAATACCTTTATATCAGGGTGCAAAATGATGTAGATACCATTACATCAGGGTAGATCGCCTCGTACTTCAAAAGTATTTTTTGAAGTTGTGTCTTGTAAAGTTGCATTGCATGATTTCTATTTTGATGAAAATAAATATACGCTTTCTCTCTCTAGAAATATTGATATTCACCGTGTCGCTTTTCAATCGGAATGCTATCGCACTATCTTTCAGAAAGAGATTGTCTGCTAGTAAAGATAGAAGTATGTTTCGTGTGAGCGTTTGGTGCAAGTGTGGCCTCCCTTTCATTCCATTCATCTTGTTTTTCATTTCTCGTCAAACATTGAGGGCCTCCCTCTCTGCATTACATATGCGAACATACGTGGCGGGCTGGACGTGGGGACCTCATTAGCTGCATTAGTTGTTTAAGGGCATTCTCGTGTAATACTGCTTAGTACATTCTCGATGATGCTGATTATTTCCGTCTTGGACCTGCAATGAAAGAAGCATGAATGGAAGCTGGTCTGATTGTATTTTTCCTGATTTACACTTACGGAGTATGTAGTGATTTCGATGCTCTATGCGAATGTTTTCTTGATGATGGATGTTTAAATGGTAACATATGACATTCTCGCAGTTGAAATATTCCTGTGTGATGTTGTCAATGTTCTCTAAAATTTGGGTCTTCTCCAACACACTACCAACGATTGGGATGTGAATCGCGGTGAACGGTTAAGTCTCAGACTCAACCTTCCCAAACACAGTAACTCATACTCAAACTTCTCAAAAGCTTCCTCCTTCAACTTCCGCTCACTACTCACTTTCTCATCGCGCAATCGCACCTTGTCATTCAACTCTTCAATCACCTTCCTATTGTCTACATATTGTGTCGTCAGGTGCTATTACAAAGGTACATTGACGACACAATGTGTGATGTTACCAACCTTACATTACTGTAGCAAGGTTGCCGAAAAATCGTAAGGGTCAGAAGTTACCTAAGCAGTGAATTTGTTTTAGAAAATATTATGTCAGAATTTCAACTCAAGACCACTACGTATTTCTACGAAAGTTAGAAAAATTCTCTTGGGATACCCTAGTTTTTTCGTTAAGACATCAAATAGACAGTTTTCAATGAGGAACACGTTGGGATAGGTCTCGCACCTCAAATCCGACTTTTCAAAAAAAATGTTTTCGACACTGTATGCACGAAATTTAGAAAATTGATGAAAGGGGACCAGTGTCAACTTTTGCTATGAGCCACCAGTACTGATGAAATCCGAATGTGACCTCCGTTTTCCTGTACGATGATGTCTCGCTTGAGCGATGCACAGTCTTTTCCCTCCAAACCCGAAAACTTTCTACCATCCCATCACATTATAGAATCAAAGAATAATACGAACAGTGGACAAACCACGTCCACTCTTGACCGGAAGGCTCCAAAAATTCCCCAATTCGGACAAAACACATCCATTTCACACACGTTTGCACATAACACCAACCTCCTGGGCAAATCCCATCAAAACCTCCCGCCCAAATCCACCCCAAACCTGGCCAAATCCCTCTAAAACCTCTCGGCCAAATCTCCCGGACAAAAATCCATCATGTCTCTCTACCGGTGAGGGTTGGGAGTCTGTCCTTGTGCTGCACCGGGTGTCATTTAGTCTGGCATGGAGTTACTACTAATTGAGATTTCACAGCATTCCATGCCCATCATTTTGAGACTACACCAAAGTTGGATCAATCTCACATCTAGTCGTAGTATTTTCGTTTTCAATTTTCAACATTCATATGCAATTATTTTGTAGGATCAAACACATTCCACAAAACATGCTCAGCAAATAGTGTCACTACTAACAAACTGCAAGTAACATCATTGCAAGTAATAACTTGAAAGTAATTATATCTGGATCTTTCATTTGGTTAGTTGCAGGAACCATTGGAGTTCATAAAACCACTGCTATGCGTGCTTTCCAGAGTTGTGATATCATTGTATCGAAGGCGTTCACAATTTATTAATTTTCCGACAGGTGATGAGCTTGCAACCGAAAGAAAACTTCTTCAAAATAGCCAGGTTTCCAAGAGTCGTCTTGGCGATTGATTGTACTCATGTTTGCATAATTAAACCTGCTGTCAATAGCTATGAAAACTACAGAAACCGAAAAGGATATTTTTCATTAAATGTACAAGCAGTATGTGATTCTTCTTTGAGAATTACAAATATCGTTTCTAGGTGGGTGTGGAATCACATATGATTCTAGGATTTTCTACGGATCTTGACTTTGTACCGAATTAGAGAATGGTGTACATGACGGAATATTGCTCAGTGATGCTGGCTATGCATGTAGTATTTACTTACTCCTCTGCGTATCGCAAATGCTCTCAGCGGAACAGCAGTGCCCTTATAAAACAAGGAGCGTGATCGAGAGATATTTGTTTGATCACCATAATGAAAATCTTACGTTATTATTTATGTCAGTGGTGGGCAACGCGTGGCCCGCCACCGCTTTTCATGTCTAAAGTGGCCCGCGGATATATTTGAATCGTTGATGTGAAAATGGCTCACTCCGACTTTGACCTTTGGGAGGTGCATCTAAGGATGAGGGATCCTCTTTAGGATACGCAAAACCATTAATTAACAACCAAATGAGCAATATGATGATACAAAAAACAAAAATTCACATGTGAATCATGCAACCATGCTCCTTTCGTGATGAATATATTCTCGTACAAGCGCAAAATGGCGATCACCTGCATGAGTTTGTGCTAAGTCACATAGTATTCGATGCCCTGCCGAGCATGTTTTTCTACGTAATAAACACGCCTCAATAAACCTAGAAAGAGGCTGTATTAATTGGACCTCGACCACGAATGGAGGAATCCAACCACGCGATTTTGACAGGCCAACATTTTTTTCAAATATTGTTGCCGAATTTCATTTGTATACTATAACAATAATATATATTTCATATACTCGATCAGCATTAGCACACGAACACCATTTGTGTAGCACATGCACAGTTTTTGAAGGCCGCATATGTTTGGGTGACATATGTGCACGTATGTACGTATAGCATGAGCAATATTTGTAACACAATCAATTTTATCTTGTGCGGCTTTCAGGCGGATAGTTGAAGTGCACTTACACATCGTTGTTTTTCGATGAAATATGATTATGTTGGTCAAATCACCAAAAAATTCGAATGTCCGTTTAATCACACAAAAGAAGGTCTTCCATGATTTCTTATAGGTTTCTTATGATTTCTTATATCTATTCGCTCTTCAATACTCACATGAATTGTAGGAAGTAAATTGTAATTCCTTAATATTATAAAAAGTGTTGCGTGCGGGGTTGTTGTATATCCCGAAAAATCTTATCCCGGGAAATCATTCAATCATTTCCCGGGATCCCGGGAATTTCCCGGGAAATAAATTAGTGAGGTTTATAAGCGGTTTATAATACATTGATGATAGATTATCAACAATATTTTGGAATAACTCGAGGGTAATATAACATGTAAATACATACAGTGCTGATAAAAAAATGGGCCAGCTACATTTTCATCAATTTCAATCGCTTCTCCCGCCTTTTATATTTATTGTACAGCAAGAAGGCATACATCATTTAAAAGCTAACTTTCCAAAGATTCTTATGAGCTATAGAACTTGGGTATTCATGAAAACATGTTCTGGACAGAGCTCCCGACAAGTAATAAATTATTAAACAAGTTAGGTGTCCCATTTTTTGAACAGCACTCTAGTTTGACTCCTCTTCTTTAAGCAGAAGTAACCTGATAAGATTACTTGATAAGATATTCGAACCTGATGTTACCGAGGTTATGATTACTTCGGTAAACATTTCCGTTAACTTCGATCACTTTCATTCAGTGAATGACAAAGATCTTATTACACGTATGGTTATGGTAACATTAAAAATTCTAGCTAGAATCCCTCACTCATTATCCACCGGATTAACTAGATTTCAAACTTAGTAAATTCCTGTTAATTCATAGAACATTTCAAAACTTCAGAATAAGCGTAAACATATGCAATGTTATTGAAACACAAACTATAAAAAACATTTTTCAAAACAGCTGTCAAGCTCACTCAACACTCAAAAGTTTTGAAATGGTATTTGAGAAATATAGGTGCACATAATGATCGATCACTTAGTCTAGATCTTATTTTTGAGCAGAAATATCCTGCCGTTGAGAAGGCCCTCTCAGATTCTACAAATGTTGGTTTTACTGTCATGAGAGCTCGGTATAGATTGTCAAGGGTTTCAGTTCTTTTCCTTTGAGCCTCGAATAGTTTGAAGGCATGGGTCAAACTCATTGTGTGTGGTTCGTTTGAATCAACTTTCATAGCATCTTCGATAGCACGATCCAATTGCTTAGCTAATGTAAGTCCTTTTGGCTCTTCCACTTCATTCTCTACCTCGTTGTCGTTTAGTAGGATTGCTTCTTGTGGTTTTTCATCTTGAAGTTTTGATTCAACAGAGAATAAGCGGTTGATAAGAGTACTTGCCATCTTTTGCATGGAAGCTTTAGAACTGAATTCCCCAATGTTTGTCTCTCTATTCACATTGTCGATATTGTGTAAATAATGAAGGAGGTTAAATAAGTCATCATTTCGTCTTTCTACAATGCGATCTGATATGAATGTCGTCAGACTCTTGCCATATGGATTACCATCTTTGCCGAGAGGAGTAAGCAAAAAATTGATAGCAGCGTCAGCGGAAAGAAGAGTGGCGTCGTTTCTACACAAAGCATCGCTTGCTAATCTCACTGGTTCTAGTGCAGCAGTTAATTGTTCAACAACTTCAAATTCAGTGTCATTGACATCAGGTATCATTTTCAAATCAATAAATGCCTTCAGAAGACAGCTGCGAAGTTTGGAGTACCTGGATAACATGAGACAAAGACTGTTCCATCTGTTCTTTACGTCAAGTATTATTAAGTTCGTATTGAAATAGAGCTCGGACATGATTCTGGAGGATTTCATTGTTCTTAGCGCTTCTTCGGAAACATCTATTCGTACATGTTTTATAATGTGCGCAATGTTCTCCTTTATTGTGACAGCCGTTTCTCTCTCATCCAAATGAAATTCAATGTCTGCATTTTCATCAGTATATATATTATCATCATCGCTTTCAGTGTCGGAAACACCCAAATCGTCATCTTCATTGAAATCCACAACCGAAATAGGTACCATCTTATACAGAAGATCAGACACTGCAAGATGGAGTGCGTGAGCCCAACAGCCTTGAAATTCCATATCAGAAATTCGACCAAATTTTCCCATCACAGCAGCACCGTCTGCCGATACAGCAACACATTTTTCGTACAATTCAGTCAAAAATGCGACAGATGATTTTGAACACATTCCAAAGTTCTTTCTGCTGTGAATGAACCAGTTATACGAACTAATCCGAGGTTAAAAACAATTCCGTCGATGCTATGAACGTTTATCTTGAGATACCTTTTGTTAATGACGTCCGTCAACTCGTCAACAGTTAAACTGAATTTTTCATTACCAGCAATTTTTTCTTCCAATGTTTCTCTCATACTTTTGCATATCCTTTCGTAATAACCAATTATCATTTTCATAACATCCCCATGTGCTCTCGGTAGCTTCATGCCGTCGCGCGCTAAGGCTTGTCTAATGAATTCACTCCGAGTAATACCATAAATTGAGAAGCCATCCTGTGCAGCAAGCCTTGCAACTATTTCGTCAACTTGACGCGTTCGTGTCGATGTGAAGTTCAAAGTCATTTGCTTCTTAGGCTGGCCACTTAACGATTCGGAATTGGAAGATGGACGTTCTGCTTTTGATTCAACATTGGATGAAGATGAAGCGATGTCATGTTTTTCTCGGAGATGTCTTATCAATCCCCTAGTAGTACCACCTTTAATCTTTATTACAGCAGTACATTTCTTACATTCCGCCAATTCTGAACTTTGTTTCACAAAAAAAGACCACGCTGCGGACATCAAAAAAACAAACGATGACTTCCGATGAGAACTGTTCACTAACACACAGAAGGTTTCTAGAAATTCTGTCGATCCATAGCGTGTTAGCGATAAGCAAAAATAGAGCAGTGGGATTCCCAGAGGGCTAAAAATAGTCGTCTGTATTCCAATACGCTCTGATTGGTTGTTTGTTGCGCTGACGAAGTATTTAATGAAGTGAGGAGCAGTCGACAATTGAAATCAAAATAAAATGCAATCATATTATAACACTTCATAAATGTTCTGTAACTCAAAGATATTAAAAGAGTAGATGTGAGTTTGACGCTTTATTGTTACTAACAATTGAAGAGTGTAATTGCAATGCGTCGTTGGATTTTATTAGCAACGAACGAAGTTTACTGTTTAACAACCAATGGAAATCGCACTATAATTTCTTGTCTAAATTGGTTGGCAAAATGTTTTAAAATATAATAAAATTTACATGTAAATATGGAATTAATGCAAAATGATTGCTTAAATATATTCAGAATAGATTTAGAAATAATTTTATTAGTTTTTAGATCTTTTCTGAATATATTTAAGAAACCGTTTTACATTATTTTCTTATTTATTTAAATATAATTTTATTCTTTTTTGCCAGCCAAGTTAGACAAGAATTTTATAATGCGTTTTCTATTGGTCGTTAAGACAATAGAAAATCGAAGTCTTCCAATTACAGTTTGTTTACTGTTGAAACCGAAATTACACATAATGCAAAAGAGCGGCATATCTACCCTATTAATATCTTTGCTGTAAATAAATCACAAATAGTATGTATTTCCCCGGCTCCCGAAATATTTTCCCGGGAAATCCATTTCTCGAAATTAGCTGATTTCCCGGGAAATCCCGGGAAACAACCGTAGTTGCGTGCATTGCTGCTGTATACATTTGGATGTAAAATTTTGTTATGTGACCACTATACATGCCCGTACGGTACAGCAGCCCATATGTGCACTTGAAGGTACGGAATAAAAGAATATTAAGCCTATACTACTGCCTTTTAAAATTGGTGGCACGCGAGCCTTTTCTCGGGCCACTCCTTGTGGCCCGCTATTCCAACTCGGTTGCCCACCACTGATTTATGTGCTCTGCTCATTTCAAGTATAAGAATTTAATATGATAAATTGACCTTCTGACATGTGGGAATAATAGTAGGAGTCCCTCTTCCTGATGCTGCGATTCCATCCCAAACCACAACATTAGGGGAATTTATCGTACATTTCGGATGGACGCCGGAAGTGCTTTCATATGCAAGCAGAGCTTGTTCCCACAATGTTTCCTCCTTATCTTCGTAGCAATGACAGAAACATCAGCACAATTTCCTCTGTTTTTCAGTTGACATTGACCTTTTTGATGGCCATCACGCGGTTAGGTTGAAGGTCGTCGATGATATTCGTCGAATGGTTCTTTAACTGACGGAAATTCTTGTTTGTGTAGCCTGTCGTGCTTTCATTGGAGAGGGGTCATCAGGTTTTCGTAAAACTATTGATTCAGTCATCCTATCATCACGTTTTGTTTGTGGTAGTAGTATGACTTCATTTGTCCGCAGTCACATTATCGGTATTTGCGTAGTGCAATTCAAAGGATGAAAAAAGAACATGATGAGCAGATTAATATGTTTTGCTGAGCAATGAACAGCATTCGTTGATAAGGTATCTTTTAATAATTATGATGGTTCACAACCTCTAGGAAGACATTGATAAAAAATATTAGTGACATGGAGGCGATTTACTCAAAATGCTCAAAGAATATGGATGACACCCGCTGGAATCTTGATATGCATTATATAAACTATTTTCAGTTTATATAATGATGAATATATATGTGATATATATTATGTGTGCATATATATATAGTGATATGAATATATATGTGATGGGATTTAGTAATCCATGGATATCACTACAAGTAGCAACATTTTTCATTGATCGTGGTCATATTCATTGTAAATTAATTGGCTAATTGCCTTGGACAGTCCCACGAAGAAAAAACGAACAATTCTTTCGCTAAGCCTTTCACCTGTGTCAAACAGGCATCGTCAGGCGAATGTATTGACAACATACATTGTAACTATTTCAAAGGCTGTTACGACATTTATGAGTCATTCTATAAGGGATTACATTCAGGTTGCAGCAAGCCCAGCCACGCTCTACTGATATCAAGTTTCGCGTTGAAACCTCCCTTCCGCTTCGTCCATAGGGCCTCCTTCACTCTCCTCCTGTACCAATCAGACTCCCTAGTCATTTCCCGCGCGCCCTCCCAATCAATTCTTTGACGTTTCTCCCAGCAGTGTTTCGAAATCTCAGAGCTGACTACATTCCCTTCTAAAACATTCTTCTTGTGTTCTTTAATCCTTTGCTCCATTCCTCTTTTAGTTTCTCCCACATAATTCCCTTCACATCCTTTGCAATGGATGTTATACACTACTTCCTTCGGCTCGGTCTTTTGTTCTTTCTTTCTTTCTCACCAGTTGAAAGAATTGTTCGTTTTTTCTTAATGGGACTGTAGCCAATTAGCCAAGTAGCAACATGTCTGTTACCGGATGCATCGAACCTTGCTATCCTCACTTCGAATTCACCCAAGATGCGATTTATAATGTGCAACTCCCCTCCCCTGATATTTAGCTTAATTTTAGTGGAAGCACTCCCACCAGTAGTGAAATATGTCAAATTGATCTACACGAAGATCGAATCGGAACCCTTTAACCGCTATATCCAGGGTTGATTCAGTGTTCTTGATTGTATGGCAAGCATTTAAGCACAGAAATTTTTTTTGAGATGACCTTTTTCATGACAGCTACCACTTTGCTAAATCCCTAATCTGTGTTTCTGCTCCATTGACAAACTGAATCACAAAATTTGTGTGAATGTGAAATTGATAATGACATTGTATTGGCGCAAGGAAAAACAGCAATTCGTGTCAATAAGAAGGTGCTCTCTTCTCAATAGAACATGCTTATGTCATACTTGATGTGATATGAGTTTCAGCTTTATTCACAGCTAATGGTCAATAGTGACGTCACATGCAGTTAGCACGGGAAGAGGGAAAGTCGCGATTAGATAATCACACACAGACTTCCAATATGCGAACGGAACGGCAACGCACAACAGCTCAAACTCCCACAGACATGATAAAATTTAATGATTAGGGAACTTTTAATCCCCAAAAAGCTTGTCTTTATTAAACCACTTTGTAAGCATATTTGATTTTCACTGTCGAAAGTACAAATTTAGTGGAATTTCAGTTCGGTTACTTCTGCCTAGATGTCATGCTGACTGTTGAGTAACATTGCACTAATTCATCGCATTCATAAGATTACGTCTGAGAGAATCTCAAGGTCAAGTATATTTTGAATTGTGTAATAAATGATCATTTTCTACCCCGCTCATGTAGGACTGTTATCAACATCATAAAATAAACACGATCTTTGATTGTTTCCAAACGTTGAACAGTTTACAAATACGATGAAACTATTTCATGAATTTCACGTGATTGATATGCGGTGCGCTAGCTTGTACCGCACTTCAACAGTTTGTCATAGTTCACAGGAAAAGGTATGATACCCATGTAGAGGATTTTATAGAAATCTCAAAATTTCGTTTCCACCATCGGGCTCTCTTCCACAAAGAAGTCAATTTAAGATTCCCATGCAAAAACATCTAGTGATTGTAGCTACCAAAAATATTTGCGATATGATATAATTTTGACAGGTGAGATATTTCTTATTTATGGACCAGTATGTTTCATCCATTTAGTCGATTATTCTCCCACCAAATTCACTATGCCTACTTTTAAAATAGTACTACGCCGAAACGTTTCGGTACACTTCTTTTGATCATGCTAATTAAACATTAAAAAATGCCTCGCACCATTCTTTAATGTTAAGAAGCCTACTGTAGGTATATTGTTATTTGACGTCACTTGTTGACACCAATTAATGTTATCTTGCATGTGATATGGTGATATTATTGTCTAAACACATCCACTTTTTACGAAGTAATTATTCATCATTTTTTGTGAAGACCGTAAATCTATTGACTTGTAAAATATATGTCATACTTATGAAGATAAAAAGGCCATTATTTCACACCAACGAAGTTAAATCCTTTTCATTTAATCTCCGACTTACCTTATCTACTCGCCTTCAAAAATTAGATTTTCAAAAAAATCAGTTTTGGGCACTCGTGCATTTAATAGTTTCAGATGAAATTAGAAGTATAAGTCTTCAAGGACCTGCGAGGAAAAAAATTCGAAACGACTGGCCAAAAATCTCTTTCCTTTCCTTTTTGCTACTACTTGAGGGTGACATTATAGGCCTTTTGAGGCTGTGGTCTTGAATTCACACTGAATGCAATTGAGGACGTCGATTGCAAAAGTGGAGTTTGTCGAAACGGTTGTAGTGAGTGCTATATTTTTGTTCTGATCTAGTCTGCGGACTCGGTCAATTTTTTGGAGAATATGCGATTTATAATGTGCAACTCCTCCTCCTCCTCCCCCCCCCCCGATATTTAGCTCAATTGTAGTAGAAGCACTCCCACATATCCGCATATCTCTGCATAATTAATTAAGACTTTCTCGAGCTTAGATTCTTGTTTCGCTGAATATCTGTCATGTCTACTGCAGTTAACGAAGGGCTCACGTGAATAGTCATTGCTTTATTCTTTGAGGGTACTTAGTTACACTCGCTTAAGTCTGATGGCAAGGTATGAAAAGAGGAAACGTCAGTGGAAAAGTACATTCTTTTCACATGCACGATCATTGTCAATATATTGTCTAATTGTTTGTTTCGTAAAAATCAGAGATAAGAATGGTACATGTAGCTCATAAAGCCTTGCAAAAAATATATAGTACCCTCAATCTCTCAAAGATCTCGAAGGTTCTTTTTGCTATTGAAAACATATTGTTTTTGTTTTTCCACCTTATTGCAGACATCGTGTTAAGGGATAGTTGGGACAACGCGGACTTAATAGCTGTTACTCAAAGTTTCACGGTCTCCGTAGTGACCAACACTCAGCTAAGATACACAAGAATGGAATTCATACAAGTATGTTCACATTAAACATAAGGAATTTCCTATTCGGCTTGAATTCACAAATGATTTCTGTCTTCTTATTTATCAGTTCATTCTTTCTAACTTTTTGATGGTTCTCCTTTCATTGTAGAAGAGTATTACACCGGGAAGGCTACTGAGAAAGTGCTGGTAAATGAATAGACAGACAATTCATACATTTCTTTCATGTAATGTAACAGGCTTGCTACCCTACTCTTGTACTTACTTTGCTTATCGCCGGAAACCAGTGGTGTTTTGGTCGACAATACGTAAACTTCCGACGTCTCGAATGCAGGCTCTCCATATTGTTTGGTCTCTGCCATCCGCAGCAGCTACTACACATGATCTCGCTCTTATGCCATCGAGATTGAGATCAGCAGAAATATGTTTTTCCCATGATAAACGAGGAGCATTCCATGGGATCTCCATAATGTAGGGCGTTCAGAACCTACTCTTCATTTCACATCCGACTTGTAAGATCAGTCGTGCTTAAATACTATCTAGATATTTACAGTGACCGCAAAAAGTTTACGAACACCCCTCAGAATTCAAAAGAATTGTCTGTCCAGTAAAACTATGTGTTGAATGACGTATTAATGCACATATAACATGATTAGTGAAGAAAACACATCAAATTTGATACAAACAAAGCATTTTAATGAAAAAATTTCAGTATTTTGTATTATAACCTTTGTTCTTCAGAACGGCCTGTATGCGGCGTGGCATAGACATGACCAGACTCTGGCACAGCTCCACCGAAATATCAGTCACCCAGATCATCTTTAGGTGGTTCTTGAGTTCCTCCACATTGCTGCAATTCTTTTCCGCCATCTTTTTCTTCAAGAGAACCCAGAGATTCTCAATTGGGTTGAGATCGGGTGAGTTCCCGGGCCAATCGAGCTGAGTGATGCGGTGTTCTCGGAGCCACAAGCTCACCTTCTTAGCCTTGTGGACAGGAGCACCGTCGTGTTGGAATGTCGTACACCCCTGGATCTTCATGAACTGCAACAGGTGGTTGTCCAGCACATCGATGTACCGGTTGGCGTTCATCGTTGTGTTCTTCTCCAGGAAGTAGAGACCAGCTCGTCCTCTAGCACTGAAGGCGCCCCAGACCATCACTGATGGAGGGTGCTTCACCGTCGGCACCACGTATTGAGGAGAGAAGGCAGACGATCCGGGCGGCCGGCGGACAGTGGTCTTGAAGTTCCCGAACTGCCGAAACACAGACTCGTCACTGAACATGACGGTGGACCACTGTTCAGCTGTCCAGTTCGCGTGAGCCCTGCAGAACTCCAGGCGCTTCTTCCTCATCTTCTTTGTGAGAAATGGCTTGCGAGCTGGTCTTCTGGCCTTGAAGCCCAACTCCGAGTGCAACCGGTGTTGGACTGTCCTACAGCTGACGTCGTCCAAGATGCCTGGGAGTTCGGCCTTGATTTGGGCAGCTGACAAAAACGGTTTCTGTGACACTAGACGCTTGATCTGCATGTCAGTCCTGGACGAAGTCTTGCGCTGCCTCCCGGTCCTCTTCTTAGGTTCCTGTGATTCTCCTGCGTCCTTCAGCTTCAGAAACTTGTTGACTGATGCAACAGAAATCTTAAGACGCTTGGAGATCTGTCGCTGGCTGTAACCTTCTTCAGATAAAAGCAATATATTCGAGCGCACAGCGACTGAAAGCTGCGGTTTTCGACCCATACTAACTCTGACGGCTCACACTCGTGTGTGACTTTTTACGTCAATGAGGAGGCAATGAGAGGCAGACAATAATCAATAGTGTATCTGGTGTATCTAATTGGACATCCAGACAGCCAATAGTCTAAAGTTACGCTGCATGAAGGGAAAATCAGCATTGCTATCGGCTCTGGTAAGCGATTCAACCAGGCAGTCAAATTTCATCTATTTTTAGAAGGTGTTCGTAAACTTTTTGCGGTCTCTGTATCTATTGTGTGACTGCAATTCGTGTGTCTTGTATGAGTGTCGGTCGTCACAGAGGCCGTGTAACTTAACAATAACGAGCTAAATGAACAATTCACTTACCATTGATTACTTGGAGTATACTTCCGAAAGTTTTGAACTTTTTTCCAGGCTTTCTCGGCGCTGTTTGACCTTCTACGTCGAACTCGGTGGCCAATTCATTTATCATGAGGAACGACATGACATTTCGGAGAGCCTTGTGCAGCGTTGCACCTCCGAAAAACGCTAAGTCATGGATCTGAAAATTGATGCGAAAGTCTCAAAAGTTCGATTACATGTTTTTTTAGGATGAAATAAACATTTTTGTGACATGGTGGTTTTAGTTGGATTTTGTGCGTTTCGTAGTAATGATTTTCATTTAAATTGAAAGTCACAAAACACCGGAAGGATGAAGAATTGCTTGAAAATGCCTCATGCTACATGAAGGCTTAAAATGACTAAATAGCAAACATATAAGCCGGAATATTCAATTTTATTTGTTTGGTGGATGGATTTCTTCTTGTCCACCATGAAGCATATACGAGGACTGCCCAGCTTACGGTAGCTGTATGATATTTCTGCTGCTCCGGCTTAGACCGATTCTAAGGAGATACGGAGATGACAAAAATTGGTTTCAAGCCTAAATAGTCCGGCAGCCAGAACGAGTTTCAGCAGGGAACGAGTCCGATAGTGAGATTTTCACATAATGATGTTCACTCTATGCCTACTACGAATCGGCACGTCTGCCGAGTTCTAGTGAGTTCCTCTTCTTGTCAGACAAGATCAAAGAAAAGCACATGTAAATCCAATGGGACGCAGATTCCAGTTTTTGGATAAAACGAAGTTTTGTATGTTTTCTCTGATTAGACGAAAAGTACTTAGCCAAGAGTCATAACTTTTGAAGTGGAATGTCTTCAGGTCATTTCCTATGTTGTGCATGTGCTATTATCATGCATCTAATCGGCAATATGTGTGAGAATGTGGTTGAATGTGGATAAAGTTGCTGAAAATGCTTGTGTTTGCCGACATTAAGAGGCTTGCCAAATCTGAATGTGTTAAGCTTTATAGACATGGTTGCATGAAGATGAAAGAAATGACCTGAAAACATTCCATGACAAAAATTATGACTCTGTTGCTTCACCAAGTGCGGTCGCAAGAATGACATTTGTTCGGCATACAGCCATTTGCTCTGTTTCCGTCCAGCGGAGGCACTCGCTGGAGTTCGTGCCTGTTCACGGTTATATTGTCCACGTAGATTTCTTCATTTACTTATGCATTCCTGCTCCGTCAAATTACAATTCGTTGCTATCTCTTTCCACACTCTTTCTACCATATCTCTATTTCTGTATTCTTTCGAAGTCTTATCATAAAGTATAGGTCTACACATTCAATCAGTCGTTCCACTACCGTCTCCATTCTTGTTTCAAATGCACGCACACACTGCTCAACAAGATATCTGATCATGTGATTACGCGGCAAATGCAAGCACTATGATTGGATACCTCATCTGACTTGTTCGACGAAGCTAGACTAATTTCAACTTATGATTTCTGTCATATAACAAGAAATTCTCTTGTGTTACTTTTTATTGTGAACCAACCTTGTCTTATAACACTTTTGTCATAAGACACGCTATTGTGAACTAGCCTGAACAGGAATTGTGAACGGAAGGTCTTCTGGCTTCAAAATTTTTTCATACGCATAGATGGAGGGACATTTATTCGGTAGTGGGAGGACAGATGCCATCAATGTACGTCTGCAGCATAGCTATCAGACATTTTGTGCTTGCTCTGCATCGCAGCGAGTTTGCTACTGAAATCATTTATGGACATATTGATTCGTGATAAAGTTCGTCCTCAGAATCAGTAATGCTGAGTGACTCTGATTCATTGACAACTCCCATTCATTGAACTGTATTGAAGACGTTCGGCATCTGAAGATGTACATAAATGTATTGAAAGGGTTGGAAGCTTTCTTAATCCTAAAAATTGTTAATTCGACCTTTCTGCGTTCCGAGCGAAAATATTTTCTCTTTTTCAGAGAACGCCGCGCCATATTGTCTGAAAAATCGATTAACATTTGTGTAGATAAACAATGACTGACTGTTAACTTAATGGACACAACAAATATACAGATAAAGTAGTGAATGAAAATATAGATCCACACTATAGGCCTACTCGCACTTGCCGACTAGGGGCTTGGGCACACGATGCTCCAATAGCATGTCCAGAGTACTCCTTTGTGCTTTTCGATGGAATTAGAGAACACGTTCTCGCATTCTTGATGTGGAGGGGAAATGTTTTAGTCACCTACCGGATCCTTTCCTGATTGATGAATGAATCACTTCGGTGGTCTCATTGGGCTGTGACATAAAACTCGTCCATACTACGACGACTTCCCTTTGTATGCGAACAAAGTTTACCGTAACTATAAAGTTACCATTGCAATTTTCTTTATTGAATAGAACATACGAATGAAATAAAATTCATTTTCCATTTGGTTAATTCTACGCATCATGATATAACATACAAATAACATGGTATGTCTCGACCATTTTTCGTATTTTGGGTAGCGCAGCTAAACGTTGTCCATTTCAGATTGTTGGTATGCAATGAAGAAAACAGATGAATACTTTCAAGCTTGTATTTCAATATCATGCATCCGTTTGAGAAACACGTTTCAATTATGTGTTTCGAATAATCACATTGTCAGAAAATGATAATGGATGTAGTGATTAACGATAGCGACATCGTATATAAATCCGGATATCAGGAAGCAAGAAACCATGCTAAGGGATGTGAAAACGAATTTATAAAACATGATTAAAATTCATCTTTCATGGATATAAGATGCAGGCATGATGAGACGTACTATGGCTGTACGAGAGACGGGGACTTGCTATATAGGTCATTTGACTGTTTCTAAAGTGTGTCGGCGTTTGTCTGTTTACGTCACTTTGGATGTTCGAAAATCTCTTCCGTGGAATTTTATGTCACGACTTACCTGAGCATGGTACTGAAACGTGTTTGAATGATACTTATTCCTCACTTGTCATTTTGACAGCGTGTTGGGGAAAGCGGAGACCTACCGGAAAATCTCTGTGGAAATAACATGTTTTTTTATTTCGTCATTAGTAAAAAGATGACGACCTAAAAAAGTACCAAACTGGCTTGGATCTCGGTTCCAATGTCCCAGATTAGTCGACACCATTGAACATAACTGGCTCCACTTTGTCTTTGGGTTGTACTACCTTGCCTTGGAGTCTGGCTTATAGCATCGCTTTTATTAGTTGATTTTTCTAGCTTTGTTTCTCACTGCTCTCAACTGCCGTCTCATTGCCAGTGTCTGCTGATTCAGAGCAGCTGCATTGCCCGCGTCACTGTAGGATGGTTTCACCACCGCATGTTCATCTGGTTAAGAATCGCTGTCGGTTTTGTCGGTTTCTGATTCCGTCTAAGCTGTTTCTTGTATGTGTCGCATGTTTCTCGTCTTAAGAAGAACACTTATTGTCGTCAGTGGGTGATTTTGACACTTCTATATTCTCAGTTTGCCTAACCACGGTGTCCAATAAACTGTTGCTCGGTTTTAGTCTCGGTTTTTTGCTTGTGTTATCTAGCTGGCGAACGAAGCGTAGCTGGTGAAGTTGCAAATAGTCTTCTGAGTTTGATTCGGCTAATATAATGGCTTTGAAGCCGGGCTTCATTATGATAGTATCCTTCACTTCTTCATCTTCAAAGTTGACGGTTTGTACAAAAGTCAACTACAAAAAGTGTACATACTACAAAAGTCAGTATTACTTAAATCTAAAAGATAGAACACCAAAGCTGTTGAAGTCATGTCTTTTGTACCGATTCACATTTCAGGTTGATCCTGATGCCCAATAGGCAAAAGACGATTTCACCAACGAATAAGTGAGCACATAAAAGGTAACTCGGCAGTAAGCACTCACTTAAGTAGATGCACTGCATGTAGCAATAAAGTACATGACTGCTTTAAAGTTGAATATCAAGGTAGAAATGACTTAGAAATTAGAATCATTGAAGCGATCAAAATAAATGAAAAATTACCTGCATTGAGTAGAGCATTAGGATATAATGGAGAATCAGTATTTCTAAAACTATTTTACTAAAATTGCAGTAGAATACACGAATTACATGTTACATACATGAGAAGTGAATATCATAAATTTCTATTGTCTGATTGTTAGAATTACGTGCGTATATCTAATTGTTGTATGACGCAATTGACCAGTGAACAGGTCCTTAAAAACACACATTATATTTTCCATGTTTTCCAATCCTCCTTCAGAGATTCAACTTGTTTTATTCGATTATTCGACTGTAGCGTTATTTAGGTATAATATTTGATCGCATTTTGAAGTCACTTCAAATGACGTTTCGGCAATAATATCAATCACATCAACTTAATTGTTTTCAGCGAAGATGGAGAGACTATGTAGATCGATGAGTCGGAAAGATGTGAATCAAAACGTGTAGCGATGAAGATAGAGAACTATTTCCAAAATGAAAAATATGCGCCTGCATAATACGAAAATTGGTTGTGAACATCGAAATACAACAGAATCCTCTGAATCTCCAAAACACGAATGAATGACTGGAGGCGTCGTTAAAAGTTTTGAAAATTCATGCTTAAGACCACAGAATGATGTAGCTACATGCACTGACGCTGGTGCTGAGCTGACTGATGAAAGTGAAAACGCACACGATAGACCGGGAGCAAATAAATGACGCCTGGATGCAGTATACAGTTTCTCTCCGCTCCCATCCTCTGTTATGTGACTTATTGAATGAAGGCCGGTTGTATCATTAGTTAGGCAGGCGATTGACGAAATTATTTACTCTAGTGGATGGGTGTGTGAACACATGTGAAGAGGATTCTTGTGTAATTGTGACTGATGTACAGACCTTAGTCGTGCAATTAGGAGAGGAAGAAACAGAGAAAATTTTACCATGACCTTGCCATCAGTCAGCCGGCAGCGACGTCCACCATCGACACTCACCCAATGCGACGTCAATGGGTCAGTAATGGGCCGACACAGGGTTAGGAAAGGACCGGTTGCTGGATATCTGGTGAATGTAATCCGGTCGGATACCGGATAAGCTATTGCTGAAGTACTATTGTTTCACTGAATTTTTGTAGTGTAAACGCCAATTTTTATCAATGAGCTTATGATTTAATCTTCCTAGATGTGTTTAGCCAATTCGATAATCAGGTACATGTAGCTCACTCCCCATGTAATTCAAGTTTTACATCAGACATAGCTAGTCATATAACACAAACATACACTTGAAGATTTGGAAATTATAGCCGATTCTCAGTGAACAGATATATAGCTTATATGTTGCGGAAATATACGTAAGGAAATTGACGATGTTACGTCAAGCGTATCACCACAATGTACGTTGTCACTACGTGAAAGTGTGTGGTGGCTCTTAAGCAACTGGACGTAGCCAAAATTACGAACTTTCGTGAAGATCTTTGCCTAAATCCGATGATGGTATTATGAAAATTTCCAGGCTTTTATTTTCATTGCTAGTAGAATTCAGAACACACATTTCCAAAATCTATTCATGTATATTAGTCAATACATGTATCACAGCCACAGCTAATTAATCTTCAGCTGCTCGACGTTCCTGCAAGACAAACCAAATAAATCATGTCAGCTGTAATCAAAAGTCCTGAGAATAGTTGTCTACATTATGTAGATTTTCATAGGTAATGATTCAACAATAGTCGATACCCTTCATCCAAATTAAGCCTGGTGGTGCCTGCCATTTAGGGAAGTTTCACAATTCATGTCAACCTTGATTCGGGGGTAGGGTTTAATGACCAGTTGATGTAAATTTTTAAGCTAAAAATGGTAAAAAGCGCATCATCACATGGACGATTTCTGTATAATTTCCCCTGTAGATCGTTTATGCAAAACACGATAGGGCAAAACGCCTTAAACCTCGCGACAAAATTTTGATAATTTTCGGAAACTATTTGTCACTGAAAGATATACTACTTTGATATGTTTTAGTCCATTGAAAATCAATTTCATGGTTTCAACAATTATATGTAATATAAGTCGCTTGACGGATAATAGTTTATTGATATTAAGATGCCACAAAGTTCGTAACGTTCGCGACATCAAAAAATCACCTCCTTTTTTATACTTGTGGTAGTCTTAGCATGCTATCGAATTTTGAGCCTAGACCACTAATTTGAGGATATTTTCATAACTACATGGTCTTTAGCAATAAATGAGATTGTATAGTCTAGCTAAATCTGGTAAATAAATTTCAAGATATGCAGAACTGCATGTAACGCTCGCGACAGTTTTTGACAATGACTGTTTTCTTTAAATTTTGTCATCACTCTCCACTTGAGATCTCGAAAAATACTTTTGAGAAACGCGAAGACAGCAACTCTACAGTGATCATGACTGTCACTGATGATGGCGCATGAATTAGTTGTATCCTTAGAATACCGCTGTGAAGATGGTTATCTGTTTCTTGTTCCAATGTGCTGATTGGACTTCATCCTGCTGTGCACAAGAATAATTTTCTGAACAGTCAATTTTGATGATTTTGTTCCCATCACTGCGCTGTTAATCAAACGCGGAATGCAGTTGATCCTTTATGAAACAATGCCATGAGAATAATTTGGAAGAATTGTTGATAGACTTACAAAAATCTTTGACTGCAGCTTCGAATTTCATCTTGTCCATTCGGGTGTTATCAGTTTTCTTCCATTCATAGACCACAGTTTGCTGTTGTCTACTTTCTTCAGAGAACTTCAATTCCTTGAGAGCACAAACTTCACAATTTCGAGTCATGCAAGATTCGGATGATCGAGAACAAGTAATTAACTTGATATAGCTTGAAGCACGTAAAAGTCCTGGAACGTCTTGCAGAAATCCAGTCAATGATATCAGTTTTAAATGAATGTTCTCGTAGATCACACATACGCATACAACATGAGGAATTTCCGACTAATAACGAACGAAGGGAGGACTCAGTTGCTGAAAAGATGCCAATCCGATCTTCAACTCAGGATTTTCCTCACAAAAAATGGCATATTAATGGCAAATGGTATAAAAGATACAAATTGATCGTTATCACCAAATGTCTCAGCTGCCTCCGCTGTCGCTTATCGTTAATAGTTAACATCCTGCGGTCCTTCATTCCAGGAGAGACATGGGATATTTTATCGGACAGATAGAAGCTTTCTGCTGAGCTCAATAATTCATCGGATATTATTGATGACAGATAGGTATTGCCATGAGCGTCATCGTGATTGCTATTTTTCTTGAAGCCCATTTTTGTTGCCAGTAATTTCACAACGTTTTTCTTTTTCCTGGGAGATCGAGGTAGAACGTTGATAACTTTTCGGACGTATCTTGCACGACTCTGTGTTGATGAAAACTGTCTTCAACTGTCTGGCTGTTCTCAGCCAGGGATATATAGGAGTAGGGGATTGATAACTCCCAAATACTACTGACACGTGGAGGGTTAAAATCGTGAACGCCTATGCAGCGTAAAATTAGAATGTTAAGTTGCAGTTATGAATCAAAACCATTCTAAGTAATTGCATTTTAGTAATTATCAAAAGGACCATGATCACATGGCAACGCAGGTCAAAGGTGAGTCAAAGGTCACAGATCGTCAGAAGAACACCCGGAAATTTCCTCAACTTTCGACTCCTTTTCAATATTGATGCGTTTCAACTCGTTCTTTACGAAACAGCTGAAAGTGTAGATTATAATAGGTTGAAAGCATGAATGTCTTGAAGCACATTTCTGATCAACCAAAGAAGAGAATGAATCAGATGAATTTGTAATTGCTTGTAGTACACACACGTGAGCAATTGCTTGTAGTACAGATGAGATGAGCAGAGGAGTCTAATTATAATATTGTCCTGGCTTGTCAAAAGAACACTACTCTGTAACACACTACTGAAAATAAAGTTGCTGCAAAGCAAAAATCAGACGGTTTGCACACGCCGCCTCGATCAGCCATTTCAAATAGCTGCGCTGCTCAATCTTTTCTGGAAAGTTATGAGAATCTTGTGATACTAGCAAATCGTCGCAACTTTCACAACGCCGACGACGTCCGATGTTCCTTCCAATATACCCAGCGGCGAAAGATGTAATTGGAACCAGTGACTGAGATGTCATCAAGTGACAACTTGCTCAACTCCTCAGTGAGACACGCATGCATATCGTCCGACACAAGATAGGCCCAAGTAAACATCCAGACTTAGTCGGTTGTCGATTTATGAGGCCTGGAAAATGATCTGCTGCTGAATTCCAGTTAACACTCTGATTTTCTTCTCGGCTTGTAACAACTGTTTTAATGACAAAAAGGATCGCTCACAATTGACGTCAACTAATTTTTCGATACTTTTGACCCCTCCTCCTCTGTTGTCAACCTTGATCACCACCCGCCCCCGTTGACGTCAATTCTAGCCATGTCCTAGCTTATCTGTTGTGCATGATTCATAGCTACTATTTCGGAATACGTCCGCTAATTTCTATTTGTTACTTTGATTCCTTCATTAATTGATTTCTGAATATCCATCCTTTAGTTATATTTTGTTAATTGGGACTGGTAATAGTCCCAATTAATAAAAGATTGCGTATACCCATACATTGATAATGTATACAACTCATTTTTGTAGAATGCATCTTGCAGATGTATCAATTCAATTGAGGCACAGAAAATCTTGGAAATTTCATTCCTTTTATTGCTACTTGTGGGCCTGTCTTGTGGGCCTATACAACTGGATTGATTTAAGAAGAATTCAAGAAGTTTCTCAAGCATAGAAATTATTTGATTTAATTTTCAGCATGGAATTCTCTAGAAATCAGCAATTAGTAAGAAGTTTTTATCAGCAATTTTTCAGACTAGAACTGTAGATACTATCAAAGCGAACTTCTTACGGTCTCTCGCTAAGAATGGAAACAAAAATAAAATGTCTCTGGTTCTAGCGAACTCCTCTCTCTGTAATGACATTCTTCGCACGGCCGAAGTGACGTTCACTCTCTCCACTGGAAGCCTGTATCACAAATATTTGCCTACTTAGGCGCGATAATTTCGGAAACTTGTCCTCATTCGCTTTCCAGAAGGAAAGAAGATTGTCGCCGTCGTAGCTTTCATAGTCCTTCTCACCTTCATACTTCAGTATCTGGTCTTCGAAGCTAGATTAACTTATTGATGGACTTTGCGCAACTTGGGAATCTTACTCAATTTTAGAGCCGCGAAAGGTTAGAGTCTGGCTTTTTTCTCTGGTGGGCCGGTTTCTGTCACATCCGCTTCCTCTAATGTTGTCGATGTTGTATCAGCAGGACTCTCTTGTTCACTTTGTTGCAACTTTCCACATGTCACAAGAGCCATCTGCCGGATGGATCTTCCAACGAATGCATCTTTGATGATCAGCGATCGATCACGTTCGCGTGATATGAAAGTGAGGCTAGAGAATGACGGATAAAGGATGTCTGCAATAGTGTGTAATATATTGACACCAGGCCAGTATTTTTATAGCATAAACCGTATTTGAACCTTTAAATTTGAGATTGCTGAATGCTCATTTTAACTGCTGTCACAAATGTGTTCAACCACGAGATGGTAAGTCGGTAGAACGTTGTGAAGACTCGGCTTTTCGGCTGTTTCCAGTATGTCGAATATTCCGTCAAATTGGTCAAAGAAAGTTGCCAATTCAGTTATAAGAGCAAGAGAAATTCCGTCCAAACGACTCTCCTCATCACGATGTTGAAGCTCACTTAACGATATGAAAGATGTAGCAAGGCAATCATAGACCTTCCCAAAACCGCGCTATGGGCGAGTTTGGGAGAATTTCTTCAACGTCTTCGGTATTTTCTCTTGTAGTCCAGATGTTTGATTGGCATGTCTTGTAAGTTCTTTGATTGTAGTTTCCATTTCAGTGACGCAAGGTTTTCCTCCCGAGTAGAATTACAGGCCAAAGTCAAAACTGTTGAAAGACGATGAACCATGCTTTGCATTCTTGACTTTTCTCAAAGTGCACAGACAATGTTCGCACCTTTATCTGTCGTGATAGGTGTAAGATCCTCACGCAATCCATAAGTTTCGCATATATCACGAATTTCACAAAGAATGCTTGAGCAGTTTTTTTATCATGAGGAAATACTTTTCATCTGCCCATGACATGTTTGATAAAGTAAGATTCACTCATCCAGAAAATGGATGCTTCAAGATATAAACGGTGAACATAGTCATCAGTCCATAAATCTGCGATGCATGCGACTTCATCTGATAGAACAGAGTTTGAAATTCGCTCTTTCATTACATCAACGAAGTCACAGAAAGATTGTAGGACATTTTCACGGATAGTTCTCCGACCATACCAGATGTCGTCGATGTCAATATTACCTTACTTGCTGTCGATTTCAATCACAGTCTTGGCAAGTACTTTCAAGCCTTTGTTTTTAACATCTGCTATGCATACCAGCGACGACAAACATGATCTCTGCATCTTTTTATTTATCAGTGTCTGGCTTTCCGAGGTGCTTCTTTTTGACAAAATGAGTTCGAACAGTAGCCCGTCTTTTTCCAAGTATTTCATTTTTCTCTGCAGAGAGGCATGTTTCCCAATGTCTTTTTAGAGAACTGATACCCCAGCTTTTACGAATTCCATCTTGTTTGCTGTGAATACGGATTACTGTATTCTTGCAATTGAACGAGGCCGAGAGTTAGACTTTCACAGAATGATGTACACCATATGTCTACTACGAGTCGGCACGTCTACCGAGTTCTAGTGAGCTCCTCTTCTTGTCATACAGGATCAAAGAAAAACACATGTAAATCCAATGGGACGCAGAATGCAATTTTTGGCTGAAATGAAATGTTCGATGTTTTCTCTGATTAAACGAAAAGTACTAAGTCCAGAGTCATGATTTTTGACATGGAATGTCTTCGGGTCATTTCCTTTCATGTTCATGCATCCCTGTCTATAAAGCTAAACACATTCAGATTTGGCAAGCCTTTTAATGTCGGCAAACACCAACATTTTGAGCAGCTTTATCGACATTCAACCACATTCTCACATGCATTGTCGATCAGGGGGCCGTTTGATCGGTGGTTACCAACTCCTTACCATACTATCTTGTTTACTAACTTCGACTTTATCTACAACTTCCATACCAAGTGTGTTTCACGCTGAGTTACCAAGTTCCATTCCATACCAAAGCAGTTACTAACTATGGTAACTGTCATTCCCTGTTCCAAGTCATCATTTCCTTCGTTTTGTACCCGCAGGATGGCGTTCATGTATTATGCTAGCGAGCATTATCGACAAATTCAGCGTGAAAGAGTTTTGCGTGATCGCACAAGCATTATAGATACTTTGGACGATCAGAAACTAATACAAATTTTTCGATTTCCAAAATCGATCATACTGCGCCTGACAGACCTACTTGAAAGTGCCTTATCTCCCACTAGAAGCTATATCATCTTACCAGTTGATCGAGTGTTGATCACTTTACGATACTACGCCACAGGATCAATCTATTCATCTATTTCCGACTGTCATAGTGTGAGTAAAGCATCTTTGTGTCGCATCATAAAGCAGGTAACTACATGCATCTTCAACCATAAACACGACTTCATACGTTTCCCAACAATACAAAACGGACTTCGAGAAAATATAAAAGCATTTTACGAAATAGCTGAGTTTCCCAATGTGATTGGTTGTGTGGATGTCTCTCAATTTGCGATCAAATGTCCCACTGTAAATGAACATATTTATGTCTGTCGGAAGGGCTTTCATGCGATAAATGCTCAACTCATTTGCAATGCAGAGTTCATTTTCATTGATGTTGTTGTTAAATTTCCTGGCTCGACACACGATGCATTTGTATTTCACAATTCCGGAGTTAAATCTGTCCTTGAAAGTAACACTCAATCTGGATGGCTTTTGGGTGACAGTGGATATGCTTAATTGCGCTATTTGATGACTCCAGTACCAAATCCTTCTTCAGACGCAGAATACCGCTACAACGTATCACATCAAAGAACTCGGCTAACTATCGAACGGAGCATCGGTATCTTGAAGTCGAGATTTCTTTGTTTATCCAAGAAAATGTGTGGCCCACTTTTACACAAACCTTCAACTGCATGTGAAATAATCGTTGCACAATGTTGCAAGAAAACTAAAACTTCGAGACAATCACGATACTGAGTTCGAACCAGTGATTTCAGATGTGTTACTTGATGAGATGTATGCAACAAACTCCGAGTCAGGGCTATTTGTGCGCTCTGCATTGTTACGAGACAGATTTTCATGAAAACGTATTTTTACGATTTAGTTGAAAAAAGTTCAGTTATACAAGTAAATTCTTTGAATACTGGAAAGATTATTTTTCAATCAGAGTTTGATTTCTTAGTCCAAAACTTAATGTCCTTGGAAATTAGTATATTATTTTTATCAGATTTGTATTTCTATTGAAGATAGCAACAAATGATAATTCACACCGTTGTCATTTTTCATTATGTTAGTGAGGAACATTAACAACGCACGTAGGATTGTCAGAAGTTGTTCGAAAAGATAAATACACGTACATAATATAGTAACGAATTTCGACATTTAATATGTAAAAGAAGATAACCCAAAAGAATATCCTGTCGAAAGTAACCCAAAATTAATATTCTAGAAATCCACTTTTTTTGCCAGCTTGTCTTGTTCACTCTCAACTTGTCGTGCCTGAGGAAGGGTGGATCACCCGAAAGCTTGCCAATAAAGAAATTTCGAAGAGAACTATACCACTGAAGAATTTTTTACTTTATGCTAACTTCGTTCTCGAGAAGAAGGAACAATGTATGAAATCCACTTTTGTATTATATAGATTCCAAAACACATAATTCATCGAACTCATTTATTGAAACTTTACATTTAGTGTCGACTTAGGAAGTCATCAAATTTTCTGTTAAGTTTCTGAAGGAAATTTTTGATTTCTCTCTCATTTTCCAGTCTCTCACGGTCAATAACACATTGCTCACGAGCTATCGTCATTTGTTCGCGAAGAATTTCAAGGCGCTCCCTCTCCAAAGACAAAAATTCGTCTCGATTTGAGTTCAATTTACGCTTCTTCCCCGACCGGTTTTCCTTGTTGTTACTCGGATCTACTGCTTGAGCTTGAAGTAGGTCTTCCATAAATGACAATTCATTTGATGATGCCTCCAAATTGACGTCTCTTGAATTGGGGTCAATGGTGTCTTGACTTGTAGCAGTTGGAAATGATGGATCCAAATCATTCATCGACATTTGTGGATCATTTCTGTCATTCATGAGATCCGTTCCACTAGATATTCCAGAAATACTTTCTTCTGGAATGATGCTTAATACCTTCTGGTCCACTTCAGTCAAATTGTCGCAGATTTGTGGACCACCGCCTGTTCGCATTTGATTTCTTTTGATATCACCTGCTTTCTGCTTTACAGAGCTTTGAAGTTTTATCCATTTGGTTCGGATTTCCATCGCTGTTCTCCTCGTTGTGGATACACTGCTTACTTCACTAGCTATTTCTTCCCATTTCGCATTTTTCAATCCATTGGTCTGAACATTATTCAGCTTTGAAAAAGTGTAGCACGGAATTCAGTAACTTTATCTACCAAAACGGTAATTTCTGAAAGTGTAAAGTTAGCTCTTCTCTTTTCTAACGATGCCATGGCTGAAGTGCAATTCGTAACAGTATGATGTTGGCTACAGTAGACGTGAGAATTTTCATCCATTCGATGAGACGTTTCTATTGGCTGCAATGGTTTTGTGCGTGTGCACTCCCTCATTTTCATTGTGTGTTTGATAAGTTGATAGTACGTAGATAGCAACCCGTCGTGAAACGGAAATAGTTACTTACCAGTTTGTCACTATCAACTTACCAAAGTCAAGAGATGGTAAGAACTTTGTTAAGGAGACTGTTACTAAGTTAGTAACCAGCGATCAAACGTCCCCCAGAAGCATGGTAATAGCACATGCACATCAAAGAAAAGGACATGAAGATATTCCATGTCAAAAATCAGGACTCTAGACAGACTCAGTACTTTTCAATTGATGAGAGAAAACATAGAACAGTTCATTTTAACCAAAACTGGAATCCGCGTCCCATTGGATGAACATGTGTTCTTCTTTGATCCTATCTGACAATAACAGGAACTCACTAGAACTCGGCAGACGTGCAGATTTGTATAAGACATGGTGTGTACATCACAGGGATGCGGAGTCGAAGTCCCGGAGTCCTATCAAATGATAGGGCTCCGGACTCCGGCCTGTAACTAGACCCGAAATATGATACAAACAAATTATTTGTCATCGTGCATAGCTGTCAATGTCTTGATGTCAACTTTCTCAATCAAACAAAAGTACAGAGACACTGCTGCATGCAAAGCTTGTAATAGTTGAGGGAATGATCCACGATAGTGAAAAAAAGGATTGTCTTTTCATTCGGTGATGTAGTAGAGAAGACAAGCTTTCCTAGCCTCGATCACACCTACACAACGAAAGGTGACGTCACAGACAAAAATGAAATACTAGTTTGTTCGAAGCATTACCTCTTACCCTCACGTTAATCGTGTGTGATGGCTCCTCTAAAGCGCATATTAAAATCGAAAGTGCACTAATTTTTTTGGAGACGGATGGGGGATTTTCCTGCCTGGTAGAGACTGGAGAAAAACCGTGTGAAGCACACATTAACAAGATGGAAGGAGCCGAGTCGTATGCATCCGACTTAAAGCGACATTTGATAAACTTTCATCGAAAATGATTGATAATTGATGCAGCAATGATCACTAAAGATAGGTTCAAGTAAGCCTATAATGATCTATGATGCAGGTTACCAGTTAATTTTTCAAGAATACTAAGCTAAATTTGTGCTTGCCACCTGGAGTCGGAGTCGGAGTCCTATCAAAATGATGGGACTCCGCATTCCTGGTACATCATTCTGTGAAAGTCTCATTTTCGGCCTCGTTCCCTGCAGAGACTCGTTCTGACTGCCGGATTATTAAGTGCCTCAATTACATAAACTTTTGCTCTCTTGATTTATCTTCTGAGAGGGTTTGTTTGGGCATCGACAGATTCAATTGAATGGTCTTATCACTCAAAATATCCGGATCCATAGTTGAAGGATGAATGGTTGAATAAATGCGATTAAATGCGAATAAAAAAACACCAGGCACGCGAGGACAGTTGCTTTCTGATAAGTAATTGTGTTTCTTTTTCAGGACGAAATTCGGATGACGAACGCAAACCAATTTTGATTGAGCTTAAGCCCAAGCTTCCCACGGTGTATGAGCAGATTGTTTCCCCATCATACAGATGAATGCCGGTTTCAGACAATCTTTATTGCAGACTAAATTGACCAATCACTGTTCGTCATTGACCTGAAGTCACTTTATCACGTGTTTTCTTGTAGCCGATTCTTTATGAGAAAACATATTCGAATTCTACAGAGGTGTATGGAATTGAGCCTTCCATGAACAACAATGCCAGCCTACCCGAGGCCTGGACCAGTTTTCACATCAAGGCTGGCACGGCCGGCTCCGGCTCTGTTTTGTACATAATGTAATATTTAAGATGGATGCGTAATTTGGATTCAAGATAATTTTGATAACCTTTTGAGCAGATTAGTATCAAAAAACCGATTTCGAAAATTTGGCATATCCGACGGTTTGCAAAAAGGCAGCGATGGGTGGATAAAAATATGCTGGTGCAGTCCATGAAAGTATTTAGTAAGTGTCATGTGTGAACTTACCTTCAATGTGAAGGGCGTTCAACTCAACCTTTGTCTTCTTCTTTCAGTAAAAATTCATCCATTAGTATCTGTGAATGGATGTAGGCTTCGTTAGCGAGAATAAAATCAGTATAGTCAATAACGCAAGATCGCCTAGCAAGAAGCACTGTTGGGTGGTAATAAAATGATTAAATCTATCAAAATTTAGGTAGCCCGTAGTTTTTATGAACATTTCATTTCATTTCGACCTTAACTATCTGTGATAATCAGCAGTCTCACTTTGAACTTAAACTTACTTCGACTTATGATTTGGTCATTGATACAGTGCCGACACGAATCACAACGCAGTTATGGGCTGTCACTATAGTTTTTAGGCTTTTACACAGAACCTGACGCTAGAGGTCATGTCGACTCATATCACTCCATCGATAATAGCTATGACGCTTGAGGAAATTGAAGAGATTTGTGGAATGACATGTTACTTGCGTTCGCACATAGGTACCCCACGGGCAAAAGGATATAATTTTGATACCAATGTGGCATCGGCTACGGATATCTGTTGAGGACATCCACGGATAGAACGGATGCGACAGATTTTATCCGCGGCGGATATCGATAGGATAGTCAAGAAACAACGGAGGATAGTGCGGGGATATTTGAATGACACCCGCGTATATCCTTGGTTACCCTTTCGATAACGCTTATCTACCCGTGAGGGGATGTCCGTCTAAGACCTAAACGTATAACTAGGGAGGCGCCGCTGCAGAAATAGTACCTTTCCTATTCTATTTTCCTATATAGGCATAAATATAGTATTTCTTCCGCATATGCACCTCACTGATTGTTATACAAATAACCCGAACGTTCTTTTAACAGATTGAAATACATGTAGCATTAATACATAAAATCTGCTGTTTCACAAAAACAGAACTTACTCGTTACGTAATCGCTGCATATATTCTGATCAAAAAGTATTACAATCTCTACATACTGTACTACACTTCATATAAAAGTTCTTAACAAATATAAGTTTATCAAAAACACTGTGTTAAAAAATCTTTCTAATTGTCTGCTCTCCATTTGTCTTGCTCTTTTTTCTGCCACTGCATCGAGCGAGATGTCCACTGAGGCCGGTCAAGGCACCGGCGGTATCAACATCCGATTTCTGAATTATTGCTGCCACTATCACACCATAAATCTGTGAGTAATTGCTGGACAATGGCACTTTCGAAGATTTTTATGAATTCTCCCTTGTAAAATGCTGGAAGACGTCGTCACCTGCGATGTGGCGACAAATGCCTCTAGCAACGTGGTGAGGCGCACCTTTTGGCGAAGCACAAATCAGAGCTTTTCGTAGCAGCGCCCTGTTACTTCTAGTTCCGGTTGAGTCGTCTATTTTAGCAATCTGATTCTCCAAATCGGCGAATTGCAAAGAAAGAAGTTGACATGAACGTTCTGATACAATCCAGAAATTTTGTTGACGTTAGTCAATTCATCATGTAGTAGTGATGCAGAGCATAATGATAGCCTACACTTAAATTTATAATAGCTTTTAGATGAAGTCCCGTACAAATAACGGTTTCCAGTCAAAATGGTCTTCGTCCAAAACGGTCTTTTTGAGAGTTTGGAAAAACTGTCCGAGGGAAAGCTTCGAAATGAATTTTTAATATCAGAGACGTTCTTAGCATCATATGAAACCTATGTCTATGCCTTTCATTTTACCGGAAAATCAATTGCCTCTGACAGTAAGAGATAGTAGGCCGGTGTCAAGTCAAAATGGTCTTTTTAAAAGTGTAGTAAAACTGTCCGAGGGAAAGCCTCGAAATGAAATTTTAATGCCAGAGACGTTCTTAGCAACATCTAAAACCCATGTCTCTGCCTTTGATTTGACCGGAAAATCAATTGTTTCTGACAGTTTGAATGTAGGCTAATTTAGGCCTACTATCTCTACTATCTCTGACACTGCTCATGTCAGTCGATCAATGGCAGATGTACGAGTAGAACTACGTTACTTAACTGTTTCACATTACTTAAAGGAAGACTAAATATATCCTTAAGTACATCCAATGCATCATCTGTCTGAAATTTCCCTTTTACCGACGAATGAGTATGGACTCCTACTCCTTTTCATCCCATCCAATGATTCTTGAAGAGTTGTCACTTTTGCATCTAGCCTCTTGAGAAATTTCTGAAATAAAATTTTTTGTCAAGACTTCTCTATGAATAAGTCTATGCTTTTGTATGACAAAGATTTCTCTCACCATGATATTTTTTGTGTTAGCGTCCAGTGTTTTCATCATTGGCGTCGCCTGCAGTTTTGAGGTTAGTTGATCGCTCTCCTGCGACAACAATTCAGTGTCATCTGCAATATATAACAGATCAGTGTTGTAGGAAGAATCAACAAACTACATCACATTTGTGTTCGATTAGTTGCACCTTATTTTAGTTGGATCACCATATGATATCAGACTTCGCCACTAGTATGAATAACTTCCTTACCTGATTCTCTACATTTGAGTGGAGTTTCCAACACATCACTTGTTACAGGCAATTGAGAGACAACATCGTCTATATCCACATCCAACTCCCTCCTTAGGTCAGAGGGTGCATCCTTCATCGTCGAGTCAGTAGGTGCAGTGCCAATGAGTTTTTCCAGGTATTCGTCTGCCTCCAATATACTATTGAATATGCTCGAGCTTTTGATTTTTCCCAACATGAGACCCCAATAAGGACTAGGTTCTGAGCAAAGCCTTATCAAAGTTGTTACACGACTGAAAAAGAAGTATCAGCTTTAATATGTTTCACTAACATCACATTCCAATTCATGAAACCAAAATATGGATAATTAAAAGTATGAAACTGCGTGGGTACACACAAGCTAGATAAATCTTCACAGTAAAGAACGACATTGATAAGCTATTAATATGAATATTTAGACATTAATAAAATTTGTCATATGATTTTTTAGTGAATTATAATCTCAGAGTTATCTTAATAAGAACTAAGCGATTTCTTTAGATAACCAGAATCTGCATTTTACATCTGCATTCGATGCGCCAGCATAGATCAACACGGTGTCTGATGTTAGTTGACGAATTCGTTTGTGTTAGCTGATATTGATTTATTGCACCATTTACCATATTTGTATTAGCGTTGTGCCGAATAGGAAAATGACCGGATACTGAATATCCGATCAGTAATATCCGGCCGGATACCAGACAAGACTAAGCACTGTTATTAGCCGGCTTTTTTTATAATGCATCATGTATAATAGGCTAATATTTTACGAGCATAGTAAAACGTTTCAACTTGCTAGCACTAGGCAGCCGTAGTTAATCAATCTGATAATCATAATATTCTAAACAACTGCAAAGGAAAGCCTCTCAGTCTCGTTATGATACCCTCGTCTAACACGGATTGATATCTATCTACAGTAATACTTATTTGGCCGAATAAGTCTGATATTTCTTACAAACCGATAGTTTACTTTCAATAGCCTTATAACCTTACCAGATCTCTATCATAAGCGCGTTGTGTTTTCTTTCTATTACATCCAGAGATGACAATTAAAATTTCCATTAGTCTTTTCTTACAACTAATATGTACCGTAACCTTTCATTCGTCAGACATAATTGAAATACATCGAATAAGAAGAAACAACCAAAAAATAGTCCTTAGGAATCCTAAACAATGAATTACATATTGGAATACTTTCATTTCAGATTTGGTATTTGTATATGCTAAAATCAAACGTAGAAAAAAAGAAATGTTTTAGGTTACATGTTAAATAGACCTGACTGTGAGGGACGAAGAGTACAGGATTTTACTGACATAAATTAGTGTGTGATAATTTCATATTAAAGTAGAGTATAGGAATTAATTAACTCAGTGATTTCATAATAACATCCCAGTTTGAGGCATCAGGTGAGCCAATTATTAATCTATTGTGCGCTGCGGTGATGAGTGGGCAGCCAGGCAATTGTGTTGAGGTTTCAGTGGTCAGTCACTGTGGTCGCTGTTGCCTTTGTTCCGTCGAGTTTTGTCTTGTTTGGAGTGGTGTATAAATATTCCGATGCGCTGTCCGCTGAGTCTGTTGTCATGCTTGAGGTGTTTGATGTTTGCTTGAATCTTCTTGATGATTTGTAATCTTGGTGGACGAATAGCAATCTGCGATACCTTATTCTTGTGAAACTTGGCAGTGATAAAAACTAGTGACTGAATTGAGAGAGGGACCAACCCCTCGTGTGTTCGCGCTGAGACTGTACATATCTTGTGCCTGTAATCCTGCGGCAATAAAGTTGCGTCCACAACCCCTATCGCTTTTCTCTTACTATCGATTGAGGCGAAAAGGCTATAGGCCTAATTGAGCGCTACCGCAATTTCGTGACACTGACATTACAGCAGAATATAATAAAAATAGTTTAATTGGCTGAGTTAAATTCAAATAAACTTAAAATGACTGTTATCCGGTATCTGGTTAAAAAAATAATACCTGTCCAGATACCGACTCAATTCTCATCTATGTGCATATACGTATAAACATACCTAGCGTCTATAGTTCCAACACTTGGCCAATAACAATAAGACAATTGAGAACCGTTCTTGCCAACAGATGTCGTGATCCATGATTCCGGAACACTTCGTAAAGAATTCGGTCTGTCATCATAAAAGTCGAAAACAACGTATTTCTGCAATTAATAAAGGAAATGAAGGGAACATGTGTATATACATATGAAATATCATATTCTAGAGTCAAGAAATTAAAATATGCTATTTCACATTCATTGTAAAGACACGAAAAATGATAGTTTGTAATAGGTTTTAAGCTCATTTTAAATAGTATCAGAAAGCTATTGAATAGGCAAATATGTAACAATGTTCTGACGAATTATTACAGTTGTTGCCAAATATGTATGAAGAATAATTTTCAGGATAATAAAGTTCACTATCTTTGGAAGTATTGTTCTCTATCCATTATTGTAGCGGATTGATCGGATGAAAAGGCACGTTGTTAATTGACAACTTTATTGCCGCTTAACAAAACCTCCGGAGAGGGTAAAAATCGTCATTTTCGGACGACACACGCGATTCACAGGCGAGAAACTGCAAACTGCGAAAATTCATAACAGTGGAAAATAAAAAGATCATACACACTATATACAAATCTAGAAAATGCAGATAACACATGTATTCGATGCTCTTTCTGGAGAGTTTCTTTCGAAGAGTTTCTGATATAGAAAACACAGCTGAAAATGTAGTTATTTCATCAGTCACATAGATCAATAGATTAATCACTATATATATAGTAAAATTAGGTCAAATGCAAATGCTATAAATACTACAGAACATAAACCTACGGATAATCAAAACTCAAAATTAACTTAAACGCCAATCGATTTCTGCCGTCTACGACGGCTTCTCAAGGCAAACTGATGTATTATAACCAAATAGAAAATATTGAAATCAATGATATCAAAGCTAACGAAGACGTACATAGTATATAGTGTGGTAAAAATAAAAAGACTAAATTACATAGAATTCAAAGTAGTGTTGCGAGTGTAGAAGAAGTCATATCAGTTCATTTCAATCGTTTATTGAACATAGGAATTGTAAACGGACAGAAAGCTATAATTCTTGACGTCAGGCGTAGCTGGCCTGAGCAGCGAAAGTGAAAGTTCTTTTTCCAGACATCGACATCGCGCACACGATGACGTAGATCCAATAATAGCAGAATCACAGTCATCGGGGAATGACGTTGGAGTGAGTCAGCCACTCACCGCTGAATGAAACGCATGGATTAGATATACAGACATCACAGATTATATTACAACACGCCCCCTTAATCTGTGTATAATAACAGATATATATACATGCATAGATGCTTTGAGAAATAGTACAGATGACGTAAACAGTAAAGCAATGGGGGTTAAATGTGTACGTAGTATCATATTCAATACCATTTAATCAGTCAGAAAAATAAGATCACAAAATCGTTTGAACTTGGATCTGCCTAGCGGTTTGGTCAGAGCGTCAGCTGGATTACTATCAGAATTAATATGATACAAAGATCATGTGTTCTGTCTGATGTAGTTACGGATGAAATGATAGCGGATATCAATGTGTTTTATGCGCTGGTGGTTTATCGGATTTTCGGATAAGGCAATAGCTCCGCGATTGTCGCAGAAAATTTTGGTTTCTTCAGTTTGTAGGTCAAAATCAACTAGCAGTCGTCTGAGATAGATTTCTTCTTTGATTGTCTCCGCGAGAGAGATGTATTCAGCTTCCGTCGAGGATAAAGCAACTGTTGGTTGTCGTTTTGTTTTCCAGCTTATTGGGCCGGTTATTTTGAATACATAGCCTGAGGTTGACTTTCGGTCATCAGTATTAGATCCCCAATCTGAATCTGTGTAGCCAGTCAATGTACATGTTTCGGATTTTGTGTAACAAAGATTGAAATCTTTCGTACCTTTTAGATAACGTAGAACGTCAACAGTTTGTTTACTTTTATTATTAAAATTACGTCTTTTCTGATATGAGCTATTTTGTGTACTGTTTAACTGTTTCACTATGTTTTCTACATCTTTCGCAATTCCTGCTGCATCTGTTCCAGTGTGCATTTCTTTTGCATCATTTCTAAGTTTGCGAATAGCTTCTAGTTGTTTTAATTCGTTTTGTGACTTAACAGCATTCGATATTGCACTAGCTGTACTACCTATAGCAGCTGCTCCTTTAGCAGCAGATGAAATCAAATCTTTATTATTTTTAATCAAGTTAACGATACTGCCGATACCAGAAAAGATGCCAGCTCCTTCTTTTTGGACGGCACCTGCAGTGCCTAGGAACTTTTGTGTTCCGACAGTTTCTACACTATCATAATGGTACACAGGTTTCAGAGATGGTTCATGAGCAATTTTATTATTTGATGCAAAATGTTTAAGATTGTGTTTATAAATTATAGGCATTTTTTAAGCTTAAATTTGACTTTTGTGAAAAATATTTACGTTTGTGGTTGGTTAGTAACCTGAGGACCTTTGGGCCGTTCGGCTAAATTCTATTAAGATTTACGTTTGTGAATGGACAACAGCTTCGCGATAACTTTATTAATTGACTGTTGCACTTTATCTATTGCGTCAAGCAGCGTGTGATGTACTTTAATTTCTTTTTCATTTACTTTTAATTTTTTTTCACTTTTCTTTACTTCTGTTTTAAGAGCAGCCAATTGAACTTTAATAGCATTCAACTGTTCCTTATTTCCTTTAGAATTTTTCTTTACTTCATGTTCTAAATTCGTTTTAAGGGTCTTCAATTCACTAACCTTTTGATTAAGTGAGTTTACTTCATTTAACATTCTGTTTTTGTGCTTTGTTTGTTGTGTGATTCGGCTATTTAATTCATCAACACTTTTTTGGAATGTGGTTTGCATCTGTTGAAAGTGTTGTAATAATTTTCGATTCTTTTCGCTAACTTTTTCTAACTCTTCTTTCAGTTGTTTATTTTGATTTGTATTCTTTATAATGGAACCCCTTAAATTTAAAGAAAGTAATATTAAAATTTTTGATTGTTCTGAAATCTTTTTAAAAAGTTTTGATATATCTGCTTCTATATTTCCATGCTTGCTACTTAGGTCTGTTAGCTTTTCTTGCAGTCTTTCATCATTCTGCTTTAGAACCTTGGTTTCTTTCATTAGTAGAGACAGCAGTGACACAATTCTATCAAACTGTTTATCAACATATTCTTTATTTACCAACTCAGTACTTTGTTGTGGAAGAATAGAAAGATGTAACGGTCCTGTTAAAACGTCTCCAGTTTTCATGATATAGTTGTCTAGGTCTATGTCTGATTCTTGATTATTTGAAATGTAAGCACCTCCTCCAACATTTGTCAACATCATTTTTTCTAGATTATTTTTTTTTCTGCTAAAAATATGTTATCCAACAAAGTCGTCGCTTCGCGTCTCGGCAACGAAGATGCAGACAACGGAACCAAGGTTCTATGCGAAATCTGTAATTTATCTTTTCGTAATAAAGCATTATTAAATAAACATATGAATGTAGTTCATGCTAACTATCATAGCTGAAACATTTTATTTCTATTTCGATCATTATTTAAATAATGTATTAAAGATACCAACCCCGAAGCGGTTAGAAAATAGAGATACTCTAGATGTTATTAGAACAGGAATTAATGATCTCCCTGATGTATTAAAGAATGTACAACCTCTAGTCTCTGATGCCAAAAATACATTAAGTGCTATGCGTTCAATAATAGAGGAAGTACATAAAATGTAATTTTTGTTTTAAAAATGATTAATGAGGTGAGTGAAACTCAGAGGACAAAGGCCTATAAAATAGAACACGTACCAGTTTTAAAAAATTATCGTCATCCTACAAACCCTGTAAATTCAAAGAAAGAAGTTAAATTTCATTACCATCATAAATACATAGAGTTCGTTAAAGACTATAAACTAAAAGACGGTTTAAAACCACATATTAAAAATGGATACTTACCACCGTGTCTACGAAGTTTCAGAGTATTTTTAGCTTATAATAATTTATGGTGGTTGGTTAAGAAAGAACATTTAACAGCTTACGATCTAGAGACATTAAATGAATTAAATATTCCTGTATATCCAACGAAGTTGGCGGAACCGAGGTTCTATGTAAAAACATAAATTTTTTTATTAAAAAGTAAAACATAAATTTTTTATTAAAAAAAAGTAAAATGGAAGAAGGTAACCTATATTGCAACATATGTAACAAACAGTTACAGACGCCTAGAGGTTATAAATCTCATTTAAAGAGTCGTATGCATTTACAGAATGTAGAACGACATGATACAAGTAATATAACGAGAATGAATGAATATATGAACTATCTAAAAACATTACCTACTGATATAGAAGTTAACAGAGTATTTAATGATTATTCACATTCAGAATATAAAAAAGTTTTTAGTGTAATAGATGAACCTGAAGTAGATGTAAGGTTTTTATTTAATGATGAACATGATGAGTATGATGAATCTGTAGAAACCGATGAAACTTTTTATGATATTCTATTTAACTTTTATAACATATTTAGAAAATCTTTCAAATGTTATATGAATGTAGAAGTACGTTACACAAAGACTGCACCTGATGGGAATATTGAAGAAATAGTACAAGGCCATTTCAGTAAAACACAAGAAATTCATAATGTAGAGGATATAGAACCTATATTTGAAACAATGATTAATAAATTAAAAGATGCTATAACTGAAGCTCAATTGCGTGAATCTGGTTGGAAGCTTGTTAGAATAGTGTCTAAGAAAATAGTAATTGACAAATATAAAAATAATACAGGTGGTAGTTACATACCCCTACCTTTCAGTTCAACACAAATAATTAACATTCAAAATGATGATTCGTATTGTTTCTTGTGGAGTGTTATAGCACATTTACATCCTGCACATCATGTTAAAGAAAGACTAAGTAATTATAATAAAGAAGAATACATAAATGAATTTGATCTGTCTGATGGATTAGATGAATTTCCATATGATTATAATAAGCTAACAAAATTTCATAAAAAGAACAAAGATTTAATAGAAGTTAATGTGTTTGAATTAAATGTGAAGTATATTTCTGTGGGGAATATTACTCCCTTATATACTGGTAATGTTACAATTAATGACACTGTCTATGCAAACGTAAAAGAATTTTACTTAAGTAACAAAAGATTATGTCAAACAGAAATACGGTATAATGAACGACATAACTATATGTTTCATAATATTATTTATCAAGGAACTATTATATGTACAGAACAATATGAAATTAAAAAGACATTAACACCCATAATGGTTAATCATAATAATTATAAAGGACGTCCTGTTACTTCTGGAGACCAACACTAGTTACAGATGTTACAACAACAGTATCAACACCAGTTACAGATGTTACAACAACAGTATCAACACCAGTTACAGATGTTACAACAACAGTATCAACACCAGTTACAGATGTTACAGCAGCAATATCAACACCAGTTACAGCAGTTAATACAACCGGCACAAGCAAATATACTATATTATCAAGGTCATTACATATTGTGTAAAGATGTTTCTATTTTTACAAGAACTTCAGATCATACTAATTTCCCCTGTCTCCAATGTATGACAAGTTTTAGGTCTGAACAAGCATTAAATAATCACTTGGTAAATTGTCAACAAAATGAAGCAGTCAGAAATACGTTTCCAAAAGAAGATTATTTAGAATATAATAAATGGTATTACAAAAATAAAGTACCCTTTACAATATATTGTGATTTCGAAGCATATAATGTTAAAATTACAGACAAATGTAACAATAATTTGTTTGAGCAAAAACCATTATGTTGGGGAATGTACATTCATTCAAATTATCCCAATTTGTTTCAATCAGAATATTACCAGTACTATGGCGATGATAGTGCTATAAAGTTTGTTAACACAATAGAAGAATTGCAGGGGCGTTTTTCACAATTGCTTAAAACAAATAAACCAATGCTTCCATTAACGTCTGAACAATTAGTACAATTTAATAATGAAAAGAATTGTTATTACTGTGGTAAAGAGTTAGACAAAGATAAAGTAAAGGATCATGATCATCTAAATGGTTTATATAGAGGTGCGGCGCATAATTCTTGTAATCTTAATGCAAATAAATTTAGATATAACTTTGTTCCTTTATATTTCTACAATGGTTCTAAGTATGATTTCCATCTAATAATAAAAGAGTTATTCTCTTCGAAAACATTACAGCAATTAAGAACAAACATACTATGTAAAACAGAAGAAGAATACTTCTCTATGCAATTTGGTTGTATTAGAATATTAGATGCATTTAGATTTTTTACTCCTTATTCATTGGAAGCCATGGGTAAAACATTAAAACCTGAACAATGTAAAATATTAAACAAATATAACTTGAGTCCTCCTAAAGGCATATTTCCATATGAATATATAACCTGCGGTTCACAGTCGAAGACTGATTTAACTGGAGACATAAACAGGATAAATGAAATAATGCAAGAACAACAACTTCCACCACGTGACAAATTTAAAACAACATTGAAACAATCAGAACTATCAGAAGAAGATTATGCAGAAGCACAGAAGAATTGGGCAGAACTCAATTGCATCACTATGTACGATTACACAATGAAGTATCTTCAGATAGATGTGTTAATACTAGCCGATCTATTTGAAAACTTCCGTGACATGTGTATTGAATATTACGGAATAGATCCATGTTATTGCTATTCTACACCAGGTTTAACATGGTTAGCAGGACTTAAACATACTGGTGTTAAACTTAAACATTATAAAGAAAATACATATGATAAATTATTATTTTTTGAATCTGGAATTAGAGGCGGTGTATCATCTGTTTTAGGTAATAGATATGTTAAATGTTACAATAAGAAAGTGAATCCTGATACTTATGGAATAACGAAACCTTTATCACCAGAGGAGAAAGAAAAGATATTAGAAATTTTTCGAACGAAACGAGAAGGAGTAGAACGTGAAAATGCAATTGATGAGTTTATGAGAGAGAACTATTTGTTATATTATGATTTTAATAGTTTATATTCTTCTTGCATGATACAAGAATTGCCTACAGGTGAGATGGAGTGGTGTGATAAATTAGTTTATGAACGTACTGTTGAAGATGGACATGGATATGTGTATGAAGTTGACTTAAAGTACCCTGATGAACTAAAAGACACGACAAAGTATTTCCCGTTCTGTCCTGAAAATAAAGTGCCTAATATGGACGATTTTACAGATTATCAAAAGTCCATAATACCTAAAAAATACAGACCAACCAAGAAACTCATGTTAACACAAAGTAATAAAGAAAAATATGTTATTGAAGGAAGGATATTAGATTGGTATTTAGATCATGGAATGTCACTTATTAAGATTCATAGGAAACTAATATATAAGAAATCTAAGTGGTTAAAAAATTATATAGAATTTAATATAGAGAAACGTAAAATAGCTAAAAGAAATAAAGATGACTTTGGAAACGTATTCTTTAAATTAATGAATAACGCATTTTATGGTAAAACTTTAGAGAATGTACGTAACAGACAGAACATAGAAATAGTTTATAATAAAGATCGTTTCCAAAATTTAACTAGGAAACCAACGTATAAAAGAACTACTAGATTTAGTGATAATCTATGTGCTGTTCATCTAAGAAGAAGCATTGTGAAACATGATAAGTTTAATTTTATAGGATTCACTATATTAGAACTAGCTAAACTATTTATGTATAATTTTATATATGATCATTTAGCACCTGCTTATGGTGAAAACTATAAACTTCATTTCAGCGATACGGATTCCGTTTTCTTAGAATTAACAGTACCATACAATTCATCACTTGATAAAGAAATAGATAAAATAAAAGATATAATTCATCCTTCTGATTTATGTAAAGTAAAAGATGAACTAGAAGGAAATGAGGAGTACATAACAGAAGCTGTATTTCTTAAATCTAAATGTTACTGTTATGATACGACAAGAAACAATAAAACCTACAAAACATTAAAAGGTATTTCAAAGGCATCAGTGGCTAACCAGATAACATTTCAAGATTATAAGAATGCATTATTTAATAATGAAATAAAAGCAGCATGTAATTATAGACTTAATTCAAAAAACCACAAAATGTATTTAAAGGAGGAACACAAATTAGCATTAGATCCATTTGATGATAAAAGAAAGATTCTAACTGATGGAATTACTACTTTACCTTTTTAATTTCTTTAACATCTAGTCAGTGAACAAATCTTCTATAACTCTATCATGTACTTTTTTATCAATATTGATTGTGATAAAACCATAGTCGTTTGCCCAAGCATTACAGCAAGATTGTTTAAATTCATCTTTATCTCTTATACATAAGTCTCTTAACAAATCACTTAGGTTTCTTGGATTGATTTCGAAAATCATAAAAATATTAGCATTCTTTCTAATAACACTTCCATCTAATGAATACATACTTTGTGTCAAATAAAAGACACTACAGTTATTGTGTCGTCCTCTTGTAAAATAATTTCTCTGAACTGCCTGATTTCTATCATTAACACAATCATCAAACACGACACAATGTTTTTTCGTTTTATTTAGTTTACTAGGATTTTGCATATTGCCACTATCATCTATTAATTGTATCGTTATGTGTTTATTTTTATTGGGTTCTACTAGTTGTTTATTTTTCGCTGCTTCTTCACACCAGGAACTTATTTCTTCTTCATACTCCGATTTTTCATATTCTTCAAACAGTGAAGCAATTGCTGTTTTTGTAAGATTATTTTCAAAACCATATTTCAAAAATTGATAAATAGGTTGGTCTGCTGTTGTTGTATAAATAATAAGATTGTTATAATCTAAAAATTTGGGTGTCGTTAGAATTTTGAATAATAGATACGTTTTCCCACAACCTGATCTTCCACAGATAACTGATAAAACTTTATTGGATAGGTTTGAATGATGATTGAATTTCACTTCCTTGTTTAGTGGATATTTTACAGAAGTGTTTTCACTCATTTTTTAAGTCAATATTTTTAATTACACCTCTCGTAATAATAGGTCTATCATAATCTCTTCGCCGCCAAAATTTATTGCCTTTCCTTTCTCACCTGTTATTCTAATAGTAATTGAATTAATTGTTTTTCGTGTCACGGGAAAATATATTAATGATTTTGGGATTACATTTAAACTGTAACCAATCGGAACTGTAAATGCTGGATAACTGAAGATATTATTTGTTAGCTTTCCATTAACATAACCACCTTCTATAATATCACATTGAACATTGATTGAATTTATTTCAGTTATTTTAGGTATATTTTCACTGATATGAAAACCTTGTGCATAGAGTTTCTTTTTAAATCCTAATAGTCTTGATAAAGATTTGTCAATATCAAAATCAACTTGATGATTTTCATCTAAAGTAAGAGAAAATTTATTTACTGCTGGTTCAACTGCGAAATGTAATTGTTTCTTGTCTTTAAATTGAATGCCTAAATGTCTTTTTATTTCATTGGAAATCGATTCAACTTCATAAGATCCAGGAAGAAAAGTTAATTCTTTCCAAGTTTTACCTTTGTCATTTGAATATTTAAATCGATCATTTACATCTTTGATAATATTTTGTATAGTGTTAAATGTTGAAAAACTAGTTAATGCTACTTCATAATGTTTTTCTTGTTCTAAGTGAATAATAGGGTCTAAATTACAAGTATGCGAGGAAGTAGTTGTTATAAATTATAATGACGTACTAAATTTTGATGAAGACAAAATCTCGGTTAAATTTTCTAAATGTTTATTAATTTTTTCTAGTTCTGCCGAAGACATTTTTAACTAAATAATTTAGATAAGCTTTTGTAGTCTTTTTCACTAATAATTTTCTTTTCTGATAGTCTTTTTAAGATTGCATGTATTTCGTTAAAACTAGAGTTATGTCCTTCTTTTGTTGCAGCTAATAAAATCTCTAATCTGTTTATTAATTCTTGCGGATCATCGGGCAGGAAAACCGTTGTCTCTTTTAGACCTGTTCCTGTTTTTGGGTAACTAGTTCTTGCTGGAGAAGGAGTTCTTGCTGGAGAAGCAGCCATTGGTGTTGAATAACCAGGCGGTGTTGAATAACCAGTTCTTGTTTTACTGGTACTAGACGTTTTGAATAATAAGCCATTCAAATTTTTATAACGCTTAAGAGTTTTTACAGTTCCAACCTTGTCTAACATAGTTTTGTATTTCAGTAGATCATCAGTATGATAGTTATCTAAATCCGCTCCTCTTAATAAATCCACGAATTTTCTGTCTAAACTGAAAGCTGTTTTGTCTGGTGTGAAAATTAAACTTTCTTTAGTATTTATAAATAATTCTTCACCACCTAAGTAAAATCTAAGAAATGGCTTACCATCTATAAAAATTGTAGAATGTTCAAATAGCATAGATTTCGGTAATTTTTTGTCTATGTTTGCTTCTAACAAACCATAATCATCCATGATGGTTTTCTGCACTGGATCAGATATATCAATTCGTTTATCACGAACTGCGAGTTCTTTCTCAAGAATTTTGAGTGGGGCAATAGTTTTTTCAAAATCAGTTTTCACTTGTTCAGTTAGGTGCATTTTTTCTAACATATCAGATTGAACGCCAGCTTGTAGTATTCGATATTGTCTATGTTTTTTTTCTTCATAATATTTTTCTGTTTTATTAATTCTTCTAGTTGTTTTATTTTTGCCTCATTTGTCTCATTTGTATTCATTATTTTATAAGATAATATTTGAATTTTGTGGTAGCATAGAGATACAGCAAAAACACTTTACTGAAAAACTTATTTTTGTTCTATGGAGCTTTGTTCTAACGTTTTTAATAAAGTTCTTATTTCTTCTAAAAAAGCTGCATTGTCTACTTTGTCTTGAGATTTAACAGGAATTTTAGTTGCTTCTCTAACTATTTGATCAAATTTTTCAATCTCATCTAACGTAATAACATTGTCATCACACACTCTCTGGAAGAAGTAATGTAGTTTATCATATACTTCTTTCACATGGGCATGTTTCTTACTTAAAGATTTACGTTTCTTATTTATTAAAGACTTATCTATCATTGTTGCAAGTGACGTTGTAAAAACACCTGTACCTGTTAAAGCTGTAGCAACAACAGGAATTGTAAGAACGCCAGATGAAATGACAATAGTGAGAGCGCCTAAAGAAATTGTTAAGAATACTCCAACTCCTTGTGTTACATTCTTCACTATAGTCCATCTTTTTCTTAATTTATTATAATGTTCTAATCTAAGTAATAATTGCGCTTCCTTATCTTTCATGTACCTGACTCTATCTTTGTGTTTTGCTTTATCCATTTCATATGATAATGAAGGATATAAGGGGGCTGATGGTTCTTTTGTTTTTGCATCTTCCATTTTTAAATGAATATTTTTATTCATATTCATTTTTGTTTTTGCTAAATTTCAGAAGGCCCCTATTTGCATTTTTGATTTGTTAATTTCAGGAGGACCCTATTTTGCATTTGGATTTGTTAAATTTCAAGGGGGTCTAATTTAGCTGTTTTTTTTATACATTTCAAGAGGACCCTATTTTGCATTTGGATTTGTTAAATTTCAAGAGATACCTATTTTTGCATTTTGGGGCTGATTTTGCAGGTAGGGTAGTTAATTTTGGGCATTTTGGGGCTGATTTTGCAGGTATGTTAATTTTGGATTTTTTCAAATTATTGGGTGTTTTGGGACGGCCTATATTATATTACTTATTTGATTGATATTCCATGAGAAATTATGAAAATGAGAAAGACACACAAGAAACGTAGTCAAGCCATCAAGCTCAAAACCCCTCTCAGGATCAGCTTCAGCAACGTAAGAGGACTGAGGTTCAATTACGACGACATCAACATCTTACTGCAAGGTAAGTCACCAGATCTTCTAGCCCTGTCGGAAACCAGGTTAGATCCCAGTGTGTCATCAAGCGACGTTACTCCTGATGGATACATATTTCACCGGATGGATAAAGCACCTTGTCATGGTCTTGGAGTCTATGCCAAGACAAGCCTTCCCTTGAGAAGGCTTTGTAGCTCAGAGGATCCAAGGCATGAGTATCTTGCCTTCATTGCGCCGCTGCAGAAGACCACTCTTCTTCTATTTTTCCTATACCGCTCTCCATCAACTAATGCGGATATTTTCAATGTTCTTTCGGACAAGATCGATTCTCTTCTACAAGAGTATCCCAGCGCTGAAGTTGCCGTTTTTGGTGACTTCAACGTGCACAATGTTGACTGGCTTGTGCACTCACGCACCACCGATCTCTCCGGTCAGGCAGCCGAGGATTTCGCTGTCTCTCACAACCTTAGTCAAATTGTCACTTGTCCTACCAGAGTGCCTGACCGAGCTGGGGATACTGGATATCTCCTTGACCTGTTTCTCACCTCAAATCCAACTTGTTTTTCACACAAGGTTACTTCTCCCCTCGGCACGTCTGATCACTGTGTTATCACAGTTTCTGGCAAACAAGTTTGCTCCACACCGTCTGCACCCTTCCATAGAACAGTTTATCAATTCTCCAAAGCAGACTGGTGTGGCTTCCGCACTTTTCTTAGTCAAATTCAAGCTGAGAATTTGATTCTGAGCGAGAACGTCCACAAGTCGGCGCAAGAACTGACAGAGTGGCTTCAGATAGGGATGTTGGCCTACATCCCTCACCGTACTTTCAAAATGAAGCCTCACTCACAACCTTGGTTTACACCAGAATGTGCAGCTGCAAGTTGCCAGCGTGACCACTTTTTCCATAAGTATAAGCGTGACAGTAGCGCTGGCAATCTTGAATTGTACAAAACCGCACGTAGACATTGCAAGGAAACCATACATCAGGCCAAAAGCCGTTACGCTTTGTATGTACGGAAATCCATTGCTACCCAAAAGCTTGGCTCCAAGGACTTCTGGAGGATTTACAACAGTGTCACCAATAGGAACAAATCCATCCTCCATCCCAGCACTCCGTCATGCCGAAGTCAGTACTTCTATAGCGACAACCTCAGCAGACAAAGCCGAGCTTCTTTGCAAAGAGTTTGCGAAGAATTCGTCATTAGACGATGGAGGTAGAATTTCACCTCCAATTCCCATGCGCACTGATGAGACAGTTAGTCCTCCTTCAGTCACAGTCCGAAACGTCAAAAAGATCATCGCCGGTCTCGATAGCTCTAAGTCTAGTGGACCAGACGGCATCCCGGTTTCGGTCTTCAAGCATCTCTCACCTGAGCTTTCTCCACTTTTATCTAAACTGTTCAGTAGAAGTGTATCCACCGGTGAGTTTCCCTCTTGTTAGAAAGTAGCTTCCGTGGTTCCAGTTCCAAAGAAAGGTTCTGACTCATCTCTTCCATCTAGTTACCGTCCTATCAGCCTGCTTCCAATTGCTGGCAAGATTTTTGAAGCAGTGATTAACCAACACATTGTTAACTTCCTTGAAACTCAGAACCTTCTATCAGAAGAACAGTATGGCTTCAGGCACTCTCGATCAACTGCAGATCTTCTTTCATATGTCACTGAACATGTGAGTCGTGTCCTTGACAGGCAAGGTGAGACGAGATCAGTTGCCTTGGATATTTCCAAGGCATTCGATAAAGTCTGGCATCAGGGACTCCTTATGAAGCTAAAGTCCTATGGAGTTGCTGATCAACTCCACAAACTTCTTGCTTCTTTCCTTAGTGACCGGCAGATATCTGTCGTCTTAGATGGCCAAAAGTCTTCCACCAAGTTTGTCAATGCAGGAGTTCCTCAAGGGTCAATTTTGGGACCCACTCTTTTTCTGCTGTACATCAACGACCTCCCAGACTGCCTAGTGAGTAAATTGGTGATGTATGCAGATGACACAACACTCTTCAATTCCAATGAGCGACTCGCTAAAAACACTTAGCAACGTCAGCAGTTATGCGACGTTCTTAATGAAGACTTACGCAGGGTCTCAGAATGGGGCGCCAATTGGCTTGTTTCCTTCAATCCTTCAAAAACTCAGAGTATTCTGCACTCACGACTTAAAGGAGATGATGATCATAGCATTAAGATGTCAGATAATAGGATCAGAGAACAAGATTCCATCTCCTTCCTTGGATTGGCGGTTACGAAAGACTTGTCATGGAAACCGTACATCCAATCCATTAGCAAGCAGGCAGCTCAACGCATTGGTAGTCTATCGTGCCAGCAGCTATCTTCCACCACATACTGTCTGCTATCTTTACAAGTCCACTATTCGTCCTCTGATGGAATATTGTTATCTGTGGGCAGGCGCCCCACAAACGCATCTTAACCTCCTTGAACGGGTTGAGAAACGTGTCAAGAATCTCATGGGTGAAAAACTTGCTAGCAAGTTGCAGCCGCTCTCCGTCAGACGGGATGTTGCTTCACTCAGTCTCTTCTACAGGTACTATTTCGGTAGAAGCAGCTCTGCAGTAAATGAGTGCGTACCCAAACCTAAGATCTTCTCCAGAAGCACACGCAGAGCTAATGCACTCACATGTTATAATGTGAGCTTAGAACGCGCACGTACTGTGAGTCGCTCGAAAAGCTTTTTTGTTCGCACGGCACAGCTTTGGAATCAGCTTCCCCAGACCACTTTCCCTGACCAATACAATCTTGATACTTTCAAGAGGCGTGCGAATAGGTTTCTGATGGGGGCAGCTTAATCAGATTAGAAGATCTGTTTTTTTTCTTTTATTTATTTAAAATAATACAATTTTTACTTTTAATTGAGTAACCCCTAGCTTCGTTCATGGCTCATAGCTGTGCTAGGGGTGAAAATTCAGTAAAAAAAATAGAAGTTATCTAAAAATTCTTGAATACATTTGCAGCCACGATGCTGGTATATGATAGTGTACAATTTTTGAAGATATCTTTCAAACCCACGTTTTGGACGTAATATGCGACATCTTTAGATAAAGCGCAGAATGCTTTGCAAAATTGATTGCAGCTTAGAATGGCCTATTCAAATTCATCAGTCTCGAGTAATGTCGAACAGAAGCTTACAGATCACGCCCTACCGGTATTGATCCAATGCCGAGAAGTGAAACTGTTTCACAACGTTAGGAAAATGAGGGTGAACATTCCCTCCCTGACAAACTGCAAGACCGTAAACAAGTCGAACTTATCAAACAAGTCAGAGCTATGTTATTAACCGTTAAATCGAGCTTAACTGTTCATGCAATACGTTAACACCCCCCCCCCCCTGAACAGCAGGGTGCGGGGACCTTTGATAACGTGAAAGTGATAATTCAATCGGATATGATCTGGTTTCTTCAGGAAGCGAATAGTTGCCTGTTTCGAGTTTTCAGGACTTTAATGACCCTTAAAAGACTGAATAGTTTCTATGACGGAATCCAAGGTCACCACCAAAGAGCGGGGAATTTTATGTATTCAATTTACTTAGGTCAATTCAGTGGAAAGTAAGATAGCTCTGACTAGCATGCGGTATACAGCTTGCACTGTGCTACCGTGCTGCTACATCGTTATGCGATTCCATGCTTGACGAAGACTATTTTAAATAACTGCCCTGATTACACACCACCCGTTCACATGACATGCATCTGATTTAGGCAACCTACTTATTATCTCCATTAAAGCAGAATCATATAGGTCAGAATTTGAATGAAATAATGATCAGTCATAGGCTATAAGTAATTACGTACTTAAAGACTAAATTTTTCATTTAACTTCTCTGGAAAGAATATTATGCATTACTTTCAACGTTTCCTAACGCATGTGAGCTGAGCGTTCAGTGTCATACTGTTCACTCAACGCACTGTGTCATCAGAGAATATTAAATAGCATAGCATTTGCTCAAGCTTGAAAGTTTACTCCTACAACAAAGACCAGTAAAACCGCAAAAAATGAAGTTATAATCAAAAAGCGGCTTGGCTCTCGAATAACAACGCACTATTCATGCTGGTTCTAACCATCGAGTTTTGGCTCTTTCGATACTAAGTCTTCATCGATACTAGAAAGAAAACAATTCATTTGTAGACGGGTGCGTCTACGAGTTGTTCTAGAACAGCTACCCATGTCAGAGGACGGTTACTGATACGCCAGGAATGTGTGTATGTGAAGTAGAAAACTGCAACCGTGCGAATCCAAATATCGTGATATTTTAAACAATCATATACTTCAACATCAACCATTGTTCATCATTTAGTCGGGTTGTGGGACAAGTGTTTTATCAGCTTACTTTTCCTACGGAACTTCATAGTCAGTGTAACAAGCTGAAGAAATATCTGCAGATGCGGTGTATACCATCATCTTCCAAGATGCCTGATCAACAATCCCCCTGCGAAATTACAATGAAATGTTTTGCAAGACAGCAAATATTGTTTCTATCACGATGGTTTTTTTAATGCTTATAATAACTAATACTGCAATTTCCTGGTTAAGGCATTGTACTGCAAGAACTTATGAAGCCCTACTCAAATGAAAGAAAATGTCACTGAGATATTGATTTTCGACTACGGAAACATGAAGATAATATATCATGAATGCATCCATTCATGATGAAATATTACATATTTTGGTGGAGATGACTTTCAAACATTTCTGAATCTCCTTTAATGCAAAATTGTCCTCAAAATAAGCCATGTGTGACAGCGCATAATGAAAGACAAGACGTCTTAAAATTATATGTACTGATATCATCAAGCAGCATTTTCAGGAGCTAAACCATCTCACAACAGTGAATCAATTATATGCTGCAAGACTGAATTTTGCACTAGCTTCCAGGAAGCAATGTCTACTCTTATCAAGTTTCTTAATAAGCAAACCAGAAACTGTAAACTTTTCTAGTGTCACAAGTGTGCCAGGCATTTTGTTTAGCTACTCCAAAACTGAAATACCTTAGATACCGAAAAGTGTGAAATTGTTTGTTAGTCACTAATGAAAATGTACATGCAAGTATTCCTGATGATTAGATTAATGGGAAAATTGAAAAGTACGAAGCCTCAACTATTCTTCAAAGCAAATGAGATGAATTTGGAGTGTTGAGAAGTTGTGGCATCGAACATGGATATCAGAAGTAAATTGAAGTGAAAAATGAACACTAAAGCAGCATTACTTTTCATCGAGACTGTGATCTAGTCTGTTCGAGAGACAGTTTGGAAGCATTATGTAACTTAGCGTTCATCGCAGCTACATACTGAATTTTTAGAAGTTTAAATCAGATTCATATGCCCATTTCATCAAAATAGGTTGATTCTGAAGAATGACATAATCGGTTGATTAGTTTGATGTTTTATGGGTCTGCAAAGACCATGCAAGCAGAATTTGTAGTTTTGTGTCTAATCTAAAGAGCGCTTTCTTGCAGAACTGTCCAATACATTGAGACAAATCAAACCACAAAGATAAGGTATTTCAAAAATTTTTCCCTCAAAATTTTGACTCTTACATCTGACGTCTGAATTCTACTTACCTCAGTCGATTCTCAGTTTGTTTCAGAATATTGTCATTAGATGCTAGCAGTCATCCAAGGAACTCCGTATTTTCTACAACTGTAAGTAGAACCCAGTTGGCCATCCAAGTTCTTTCCAGATAAATCACGCATAGACAGGCGCCATCCGCTAATACCACTTCAGACAGACTCGTGAAAACTTGGGGACCAGGCCCATTAATTCTAGAGATTTTGCCCATTAATTCTTTTGCATTTTGCTTAAATTTTTACGCTCCGTTGCTTGTGAATGTTCGAGAACGGTTACCACATTGCATCTTAAGGTTGTGAAATATTCGAGGGCCAACAACCACGAAAAAGATATCCTTGAGAAGTTGAGGGTCAGTTCACTAACATCAGAGATACGTTTTTCTCATAAATCACAAATTCTCCGCTCAACGCATGATACAACCCTGGGGCCGTTCTTTATACATGTCTAGCGCTCTTGTGAATTTGGGGACCGGCCCACGACCACCCCCTGTCAAAAAGATAAGCGTGAAAATTGGTGGGCCAGCCCTCGAATGTAAGAGATCACATTTCATGTCATTTCTCGAAGAGGATAGCCACAACTTGACATGGTCATGCATTTTTACTTTCAAATAAGCCATTTTCGAACAAAATTGTTGGCCCCATTTTTTCACGTGGTCCACGACTTTTTGACGGGGGGCCCACGACTCTTTTTCTCGCGGGACTGTGTAGTGGGTATGAATACTACCAAGACTTTTAAATATACAAGAACGTAGACAGAACCGAATTCATCTCAGATAAGAGAAGTCCATTCTTGTGGTGTTCCTGTGGCAATAACGACAGTTTTTATTATTAGTGCTGTGCGTTTCTTTTAAACCCTACTAAAATATAAATTACCATCTATCTAGGCTACATGGTGACTCTCACCCACCATGGAACCAGTTGATTGGTCGACGCGAACAGGAGCAGGTGCCTAGTAGTAATTTATTGATACCTAAATAAGGAGAACAAAACAATTTATTGATCCTTGGGTATCAATCAATTATTATTAATCGGTATAATTACATCTTCAAAAGATACATAAAAACCACATAAACCAATACTTAAAATGATGCGTTTAAAACGTATCATAACAGATAAGGAACACATTTTTGCAACTGAAATTTCAAATTGAATAATTGTGCAAGCGTAGGCTTGACATTAGAAATTTACAGATGAGACGATGTGGGCCTGATGACCTAAATAACACATTAAAATAATCTCATTTCATCACTAAATTCTCAAAATGAGTAACATTAAGTAAATTATATGATAGTACTAAGTAGAAATTGATCATAGTAGACATCATTTATCATGACTCACCATAGGATAGGATCGGTCTATCGGTCTGATGTCGGAAGCACCGGTGAGCGAAGATATATTTCTATCTCTCTTTTCATATGGATTAATGCCTCATCAGTTGTTGACACAGAATCTGCAAAAGAGGGCGCGAGTATTCAGTAGCAGTAGGCCTCTACTCAGACATTCGGAAAGTGTAATTTTCAGCATGTAAACCAAAGACTGTGAATAAACTTCATAGTCTTTGATGTAAACATGTTATATAGGCCACATATCGTTTTCGTAAGATGAAATCATTGCTGTACATGAGATAACACTGATTGATGTACACTAGATACATAAGCGAATGACGGCTACGGGTAAATAATTCTTGTACACTTCTCTTTAGGCAATATTTCAATTCGATTAAATCACATTGAAATTAGAATTTACATGAGGCCTGCGTAACCATGATATCTAAGCATGAGACGTGTATGAGAAGTGCTGCTGTAAATTAAAGAAATACGACTGTAAAAATAGGCATGTTGTTGATTTCCTTTAAGATAAAATATTATGTTTGTAAGTAAAGAAATTTGTTTGTTTTGTTGTGTTTTGTTTTGTGTTTGTGTTTGTTTTGTTTTGTTTGTTTGTTGTGGAAATAAGTTACTCTTTGGATCTATTATGATATATCTTATGTAATGAATAATCATTATGATAATTCATTTATCATCTCAGTGTTATTTAGAATTTTAGATAAGATTATCAGTTTCCTATCAAATTATTCTTGTAATTTCCATTGCGGTCTATAAATCTATTTATCAACGTAACGTGTAATGTGACTAAACATGTAGGTATATAGTACCGATATATGAGTTACGTTATGAGAAGAGAATGATTACAAACTTACCCATAGGCTCTTCATTTTGGCTATGAACAATTTCTGAGAAACAAGAAAATAAGGAGTCATCATTATCGTTTGTAGAATTGTCCACCACCGGTTTATCCATGGCTGGCTGTTCATTCTCTACTACGAGGGATGTTCAAAAAGTCCGTGCCAAAAGTGTAAATCAACATTTATTTTTGATTTCAACGATATACATGTACTGTGCCTATAATTCCATATTATTAAGAGCGGAAATATGAAAAGGAAAATCATTTTTCCACATAGTCTCCATTCTTCATCACACATTTTTCAGCTCGATGAAGCCATGTTCGAAACGCGCCCTCGAAGAAATCCATCGGTTTCTCGGCGAGAGCATCTTCGAAGGCCGCCTTCAATTCGCTGACATCTTTGAATCGCCTGCCTTTCAGTTGTCGTTTGATTTGTGGGAATAGATGGGAATCACACGGGGATAAATCAGGACTGTATGGGGGATGAGGCAAGATTTCAAATCCATGCTGAGAGAGGGCTGTGACACATTGACGGCTTCTGTGAGCGGGGGCATTGTCATGGTGAAAAAGGGTTCCACGAGAAAGCTTTCCCCGTCTGAACCGTCTCAGAGACTGTCGCAAGTTGGAGAGGGCAGTTATGTATCGGGATGTGGTCACTGTTTCTCCCTGATTTAGGTATTCAATGTGGATGACACCTTGTCCGTCGTAGAACACAATGGCCATTACTTTGGTTCTGATGGACTTCTGCATCAAAGGCTTTATCGGAGGAGATGTTCCTTTGACTCGCCATTCCATGCTCACTTGCTTGGTGGCCGGATCGTAACCGTATAGCCATGTTTCATCACCGGTTACAATTCTCGAAACGAACTCTTCCGGATTGCGGTCGAACATGTTTATCAGGTGATTGCATAGCTCGATTCTTGTCTCGCGATGTAGCGAAGTCAATAGCCGCGGCACCCATCTCGCACTAACTTTCGACATGTTCAGATGTTCGTGGAGAATAGTGACAACGGACCCCATACTGATGTTGGTTGCTCTGGAGATAACTCGAGTAGTGATCTTAGGATCCTCACTGACCATGTGCTCCACTTCATCGACTTGGTCTTGTGTCGTGGATGTTGATGGCCGACCATCTCGGTGATCATCTTCGGTTGATTCTCGACCCTCCTTGAATCGCTTGACCCACTTCCTTACAGTGCGTGGTGCCATTGCTTCATCTCCATAGACCCCTGCACTAGGTCCGCCGATAGCTCCTCGATGCTTTTGCCAAGCCGAATGTAGAATTTAACGACTGTTCTTTGTTCCTCCATGATTGAAAATGAAAGTTAGCTGCACAATTGCATCAACAACAACATTTTACAGTTGAGTTGTAAACAATTGCATCAATGATCAGCACTCATCAATCATGAAGTAAACCATGAAATCGGTGAATGAACCCTTAGCAAGTGCTACAAGGCCAATGGAGATATCTACAATTACGTCAGTACACTGCATCAATAGCGATAACGCGATCAACTCTTTGAATGGACTGAATTAGTCTTGGCACGAACTTTTTGAACGTCCTCCGTAGTACACCTGACGAGGAGTCGAATATTAACTCTGACAGTAACCAAGCCTTTGCATTTCTCAATTTTCAGTTGTTTTGAAAAAGCTTGCCTTGTAACAGGGATCAATTATAGTGGCAAGAACATACTTTTATTCATTAAAATGTTCAAGTCCGAATCATCAAAGAAAGGCGGTCGGAGATGTTTTAACATTTCACTCCGGGTTTTTTGCACCCCTTGGTCATTGCCTCTCTTTGAAAGATACAACTCGAGGGCGACTATGCTTGGAATAACACTGCTCAGTGTCGAAACGTCGCTACTCATTTCCTTTGTTAACTCAAAAAGGCTTTAATATATGTAAAAGCGATTCACAAAGTAGCCAGTCATTTTGGCTGAGTGCTGGAAGGTCAGGATGGTCGATACAATACATTTGTAGTGCTCGCTTGATTTGGACATTTCGATCAACCATAAGATAAGAGGAGTTCCAGCGAGTTGGAACATCTTGGACGACTTTCAGCTCGGGAATTCCTACAGCCTAAGCCTACAATAACCCCAGATAGACCCTACCACTTAACTTCGTACCACATGGCCTATGACAGGGTGTCGAACGGAAGGCCAGGATGAATTTCCAGGTATAATTTTGCCAGGTATTCTATCTTTTATCCAAATAAAATCCATATGTTTCCGTAAACACCTACATAATAACTATGTATTCTACTCAATTGAACTGTGGAAACTGTACTGATACAGTCCCAAAACAATATCGATCAAACATTATAAGTTGAATAAATAGCCTACAGCTTGTTATTATTCTATATTCCAACTAAGTTGGAATAATAGTCCGTTAGTCGGAATATAGTCCGATAAAATTTCGTAAATCAAGAGTAGTATAATAATCCTAAGCCGAAAACGTCCCTTTAATGATTTCCTAACATCCAAGTATCTCTACGATACAATATATTTACCTGAATCTACTGTAGCAATTAAGATTGATGAAGGCGTTACTTGATGATCTACGATATTAATATATACACTGATACTACACGGTTATACGGTTGTATATTTATACTGCGAATAACTATATTTTAAGTATTTGAAGTAGGTATGTCATCAACAATTGGTTGAGTAGAGGAACTATCTAAATCAAAACAAAATAATCTCATTTATGGAAAGTCGTATTTTGTTTTCCTGTGTAGTCCTATTCAACTCCTTATCACGAAGAAGCGTTCGACACTCATGCTGACAAAAACATGTATGTTAGGTATAGCACTAAAAATTCATGAGGACGATCAGGAAAACACCATGTGATAAGCCTAATACACATAAAAATTGACAAAAATAAGACCGAATTCTATAATAACTATAATAACCGGCAACTTTCATTTGAAAATAGTTATATCAGCTGATAAATGACTAGCCCCAACGTGCTTTGGGCACCATGAATAGAATTGAAACCAGATATGAAACTAATTTGATTACTCTAAAGTAAAACAATTATTTTCTGACAAAATTAAATTTGCTCTCCAAATTTGATGAATAGTTTAAATTCATGGTTTTAATCAAGTTTCTTAGTCTTTAGTTTATATTATATGTATATTTCTAAGTCTAAGGTGTCTGGCATGAACTGAAAATACAAGAATATATGCATTAAAGAACCAGAAAATATATTAGAATATGCATATATTGAACCACGGAAATCTGACACTCTATAATATTATGTACTATAACGGACATTTGTGTGACAAAAGTACCACGCTACGGGTAAGTGCTGCTATGATGCTTGGTACCAAAAGGTATGGAGGCGCACAGACATGTTCTACAACATAAAAGAATATATAAATTTATATTCCTACATGTGAAAAAGATTGCGTGACGCATGCGCCATGAAGTATTGAAATGTTGTATTTATAATTTCAATATTTTGGTGTTCATGTGGTAGAAAATACAAAGATTTTAGTTCACAAAATATGTAATTCCTTCAATTTCCTAATTGTTTCAAAGACTAATCAGTGGTCACACATTGCAATTTAACAAGGAATTTGGTTGTTGGATGTCGTACATTCAACGATTCTGTGGTCAGGTGAATAATAATTACGTACAATAACTTTCTCTTGGGAATAAACCTCACCAGATATAAAATGGATGACCGCGGACATCCTGCAAAACAACGGAGATTCAACGGATAAGAAACTTATTTCAACAGATATAAAAAGATAAAATACGGATATCCAGGGATATCCGTGTAGAAAAGAGGATATCCTTTAGATATCCGCATATCCGACGGATACTTCTTGCTCGTGGGGTAACAAGGGATTTCAAGAATGATGCTTCTTGATATGTTATCGACCAGATGTTCACGATAGTTAGCAAAAGTTATAAAAAATGTTGATCACAACGAAATCCGGTCATCAGTTGATTTAATTCTAATATTTTATATCAAACAAATTTTCGTATCGATAATGGCATTTCGAGACAAATGTTCCTCATATTCTGAAGCATATGTATCTGAAATTCGAAGCCTGATGTCAAGAGGGATATCCGACTAATGCCATCTTCGCTTTCTGTTAAATTTTTACGATGTGCTCTCTATCTTCATCATGACTTTTCTTGTTTATCAGAGTGCATCTTAACACATTAACAACTGTGTCTTAGAGAAGAAACCATCCAGGTTGTAAAACGATTTCAGATTTTCGATGTTAAGCATAAGTTCTCCTAAAACGTTTCAGCTATGAGTCATGAATTAATAACTTTTATTAGGAGTACTGCTTGCTGATGATGATATATCACATCTGGAGCATCTCCTTCAGGTATGCAAGCATCAATTTCAATTCACTATACTATTTTTTATATTCAGAATATTCGAGCATCAATTGGCGATGTATGGCTGTTATAATCATCGATTATAATTAGGGGAGACCAGGGCAAAGCGGGCATAGTTATCTAAATTTGCGTTTCTCTGCTTTTTTCCATTAAAACTCTTATTTTGATGCATGAGGATACAAAAGTATATTTCTGCTGAAAAAATCGAATTAAAATGCAACAGAAAACGAGAAAAGTACACTTTAGTACTTTGTCCACCTGTCTCACTTTACCCACACATCCGGGGCAAAGTGAGACGGAATACAGGATAATCTAGCGTCAGTAATCACACATATATTTGGCGTCGACACAAGTTGCAGCGAAGTCCGAACACGACTCGTGACACCATTTGCGGCACAGATTACACTCAATCCAGTCCTCAGTTGGCGGACTTCTGTACTGTTCATCGCAAAAAATGCAAAAGTATTTTGGTTCTTCAACATTTTTTCTCTTCAAAAAACATTTCTTTTTTGGTTTCTTAGAAGGAAGATCATTTGTAAGTGTTTTTTCATCATCAGCCACACTACGAAACTTTCCTTCATCATTGTCGGCAGTTATGACGTACACATTCACAGTCTTTCTCCTCTTTCGAGCACTTTGGGCCATCCTAGCCTTAGGAAGAGGCGAAACATCATTCAGTGCACTTGAGAAGCTCGGAGTGATATTCTCTTTCTCATTTAATACATATGTTATGTCAATCACACGATGGGTATTACACGATTACGATTTGATATTGTCACCAAATGTCAGATATGCAAATTTTTGCAATTGTGCAGAAATTACAGCGGAATTGACTGATCATGACAGCAGTGCCGAAGGAAATGATATTATTTTGCAGATCGTCCGTGTCATGACAGCCTTGGAGAGGTAATGTTTGTTAAATTAGCAACTCGATAACCTGCTATTACTTTCATGTGGAACCTCAAGAGAATCTTCTTAAGCGAGATCAGATCATAAGCAACCTGCCACTGGCAAAGCAAAACAACAGAATCAAGGACAATTATTTCAATCAACTTTGAAAGATGCAAATGGGTCCACATCACTATTCAGATTCAAGAAATGAAACATGAATTTAGTGAATCATCAAATCATGCCGATGAAAATTGAATTAATAACTTGAAATTTCAGTCAAGAAAGTACGAATAATGTCACGAGTTTTTCATGGAAGACTTCCATTACAATGCAAATCATGAAATTCCCTTACCAATTAGCTTAATTTCCGCTTAGTTAGGATGACTATTAGCAAATATTCATTCCTTTTGATGTCCAACTTGTTTCATACTACTTGTTTAGGAGAGTCATCTCGGTGGTATATAAATTGGCAAAATTTTGACTTTTTTAAAAAACTGCTAAAATAATTTTTCGGACCACGGGAATGTAATCTCCGCAAAAAACTGAATATTCTCATTTAAAAATTTTCACTGTATACAGACACTTTTTTGAGTCGACACTCTACCTATATATCCCTACTCTATGGCCTGAACCTTTACTGTTGTTATTTTTCTTGCAATGCTTGCAACGCCCATGTCTTTCTGCTGCGACAGGAAAATGATCATGGGTAGTCAACCTGATGCTGTCACTTGGACTGTGTGAAGGACCAGGCTTGATCAATTTTACATTACACCTTGACCAATCAAGGATCTCACAATTAACGCCTGAAGAAAAATTAGTACTATTTTGTTTTTTCTATTTTTTCCATTTTTTGTTGTACTATTTTTCCATTGTACTTTTTGTTGCAGCTAATTAGTAACGGCTATATTTTCAATTTATTGAGAAAATGCATTTATAGTCTAGCATCATGAGATTAATGATTTTTGGTTTGCAATAAAAATCCTAGATGAAGTACAACTAATTTCTTAAGTCAAAGAATATCAATCATATTATCTGGTTACAATGGAACAACTTCCGCTTCCCCTTCATCTTCCCCTGTCCAAATCCATGATCGTATTAGCAGCCTCATTAGGGGAAAGGTGTGTATGTTGACTTACTTAGTTGTAATGTCTGATATTTCATAATAATTGAACTAAATTCAATTTTTTTCACCTAATCCTTTTACGCATGATCATCGAGAAGATGTTATCCCCATCTATGGTTTTATTTTTTTATATAAACATCTATTTGTACTAAAAACTGAAAAGTAACGAATTGTTCCATTTTAAAATCTTGCGGGTATGATGACATATTAGTTGTATGCCATAATATACGAGTAGTTGCTTTCAAAACTCATATAACTAAAAAACAATAGTGTAAACGTCAGAGACGTTATCACAAACTCGGAGTCAAACAAACGAGACATTTCTCGATACCAAAAGATGTTTCACATGCCCAGCGCAAGCAGGCATTGCACCGGAACCAGTCCTCGTCGGCCTCTCTCCAATCTGCAAAGCACACGCAACATATGTTGTTTGAGCTGCATGGTTGCTGAGCTGTTGTCTTCTGTTTCCTTTTGTCCGTCGATGTCAACGAAGATCGTTCAACCTTTTCTAGTATTGAAGATTGTCCAATAGGCCTACAGTCCTGTCTTCTTTCCTCTTCGAGCCTGAAATTGCAGAAAAACATGCAAAAGTAAAAAAAGAAAGCGTTTGGGCAGCTTACGTCTGTTTTCCAGATTCCGAAGAAGCTTCCACATCCGCACTGTCATTAGGAAGTGAAGTCAGAATTTTAGCTCTTCCTGTTCTGTCAGAAAGTTTTGGTTTGTCCAAATTTGGAACGGGAAATATGTCAGTTGGTCTAATAATGGTTGTTTCTGTTGTTGGTTCCACTGAGGTGCATGCTTGGGTCATAGCAGATTCTTCCTCTCCAAGCACATCACTGTTGAAAGGAAAAATGCCAGTGCGGCGAAATCCGTTTATAGCTGTTGCAACGCAGGCTGACTTTCCGAACGCCTCACTCACTAGTTGTGGTATTTGATGAACAGTAAGACAACGGCCTGGATGATTCCTCAGCCAGTTCTTGATAGCTTTGTCGTAGTTGGAGTTGAACGATTTAAAAAAAGAAACATCAAGTGGTTGCAACTTGTGAGTAGTGTGCGGTGGTAAGCACAGAAGGACAATGCCATTTTGTTGGCAAAAGTCTATGGCGGCTGCCGTTTTGTGCGCGTGATCCCCATCCAAAATTAGAAGAACTTTCGACTCTGCCGAAGGTTTCACGTGGTGCACGAAGTGCTCCAAGTGCCGGACGAAAGACTGCGAATCCATCCAGCTACTCTCCTGAAATAAAACAAGACTTCCTGGAGGTGCTGAATCTTGCATAGGTGGAACGCATCTTTTCCTTGGAATTATGAGAATCGGTGGAATGAATGTTCCTGAAGCACTCATAGTGCAGCAAACCGTAACATTGGATCCACGTTCGGCGCTTTTCACAACACCAACTTGTCGCTGTCCCCGTTCGGCCAAAACTTTTGAGCACTTGCCTTGAACTGTGGAGACGCCGGTCTCATCCCCAATAAATTCTTTCTGGCTGCCACTTGTTGACATCAAACGATTCTTGTAGCAGTTTGAAAAACTCAGTGAACTTTTCCTTAGAAAATCCCATAGCCCGTGCTAATGATGTTGGTTCCGGAGTTCGAAGTGAAAGATTCGGATGTCTCTTTCGAAACCCCTTCATCCAGTCCTTGCCAGCAATTCTTTTGCTCATATTAAATCGATGTTGGGCTTCAAGGATATTGTTTCTTACTGCCAACTCAAAATCTAGTTTTCTGACCTCATATAAAGAGAGCCCGTACATTTTCTTCTCCATCAGTTAAATGTATTGAAGAAGCTCCTCTTCGATCTCATTCGGAAGATTGACATCGACCCCCCCAAAAATTTTGTAACACTAGCATGCTTATTTTTGCTTTTTACCCTTCTTCTGAGCGAGCATATCGGAACATTGAACTCTCGGCTGGCTTTCAAATAGCCCATCTTGCCTTCGACACAAGCGTTGATCGCATTTTGCATATCATCCTCATCGAAATTTTGCCTGGTCGGTTTGTCTGGTTTTTTCCCACGTTTTCCTGTCATCTGAAAAGAAAAAAATGATGCCATTAGTTATATTTAGAAGTATCAATTTCCTACTTTGGGAGTAGCATGTTATATATTTTTTTGAAATATTGTGGAGGTAAACTGTAAATACACCAAATGCGTGTATGACGCACTGAAAATTGGGCTATGTCATCAAACCCGCTTATACATAACTTTAAATAACACTGCTTTTCAGGGTTTAGACCTTTACATTACATAACAAATTGATATGCTAGTGAAAGTACTTCAAATATACTATCGAATAGTCAACAATCTTGCTCACCTTCAATGCTGACTCTCTTGCTCTGAATGGTAAACTCGCCGCTCAACTTAACATCTGAGAGTAGTACAAACTTTTTCATGTGATTTGTCCGTGAAGTAGTGGATTGATCAATTTGTTCTCTTCACTCGTTGCTTCTCAGAACTAGCCAATGGGAACGAGTCTATTCATAAAGCGCCTACAGCTTTCGTTCAGGTCAAAATTGAAATATGTCACCAGAGCCGACTATGTCAACATACACATCTTTCCCTTATCTACAGTCAAAAATTTAATTCATCGAGACATTATCTCTCTATAGAATTGTGCAGTACACTGTTTCGTGACACACTTTTTGCAATAAATTCATAGTTTGCTACGCTTCACAGGTGGTCTACTCACAACAGGAATGGGTCGCAGAGTTTCAAAAGATGTACTAGGCCTATCTGATGGCGAACAGGGTCCAGCAGGAGAATTCTCCACCTCAATCTCAGCCGGTGGAGTTGCAGGCCTATCTACATGCACAGGCTGGCTCACAACTGGAACAGGGTTGGGAGAAATCACAAGAGCTGGAAGTTCAGCAGAAGGTAAGGGTCTCTCACTCACAGAGGATGGAGCGAAAGCCTCTGATTTCACAGCATGGCGATAGAAAGGCACTAATCACTTTCGATAAACACTTTCTCACCATCCTTGACCTTCCTCATAGCTTCTTGCATCGTATCTTGACTCCATCTCTGCCGATCGGTAGTTCTCTTGTACTTAGATGGCATTTCCCTGAAACAAAAACAAGACTATTCATTGCTTGTCTTTTACAAAATCAATGCGCCCATTTAGCCCTGACCATATTTTGAGCACTAGGCAGAATGGACATTCTATTTGGAATCGATTTATCTAAAAAATACTAATCCTAGGAGTAAACTGCGATTAGATTTGGAATCTGCATTAACTTACGATGTGGGGACAGTCTTCACAGCTCTCAACAGTCAAGATATTGGCAGTGACACGCTTAGCAAAAATAGATCACGATTTGGCTGGCCTTACATCAGGTGATCAGATTCTCAGAATTTCATTGTCAGCTCGTCAGAGCGCGCGCGTGTGTGAGTGTGTTTCTCCCTCAAATGAGCTGCGCCGTCACACGCTTAGAGGCAACGACCATAGCTTCCCTCATGCTGAATAGGAAGTTTACACCTGCTATTGTTCCGCCGCTGTAGATCGCTGAACATCAGAGCCCGGATTCTCGACACAGGCTCACGCTAAGGGTTAGCGCGAGTTTTGGATATGGGTTAGCCGCTCACTCTGTGAGCGGGATCGCCATAACCGAATTCTTGACACAGGCTCACGCTAGGATTTCCCTAAATCGCAGACGGACGGCAACACACTAATTATGTAGGTCAGTCACCACGGGAATATCGGTCACCAAGCGCACGGGAGCTAAATGTTTATTATCATAATGGGCAACTTATTGAAGTGTAGACTGCTGTGAAGCCAAGTCAGTTTCAAGTATGGCAAGCCAACAAGAAGACAAAGCACCTGACATGTCTGAAGAAGAAGTGAAAGTTCTCTTAGATGAGTATGAGAAGAATAAAGGCATCATTGACTCGGACGAGAAGACCGTCGATTTCGGTCGAAAGAAAAAGGTCGCTTGGGAGGAGATCACAGAAGCTCTCAATGCATGTGGGAGTTTTAAGCGAACCGTTTCTCAGGTCAAAACGAAAATGAAGAACCTGAAAACGAGAGCCAAGACTCGGTACTTGGCGACTAAGAAAGGATGTGGCACGACGGGTGGCGGTCCACCTCCTAAACAGCTATCTGTTGCGGACGAGAGGCTGTTCGGCATGTACGGCGGATCCGCAGGCTGGAGCGGTGTTCCCGGCGGAGCTTTATCCTCGGTGATCCCACCCTTCGAAGAGGACACGCCGACCACTTTACCGAATGTTTCCTTCACGGAAGCTGAGGAGACCCCCGATACGGTGACTGCATCAACAACACACGGGACGACAGACGTCACTTATCAAGCAACAACACCTTTTCGACCACGTGAAGATCGAACGTATGCGGTGAGAGACATCCGGCAGCTGCAGGTTCGAGCCCTTGAATCTCAAATCAAGGCAAACGAAGCCGTTGTCACTACGTGCAACAACATTAACAATGTACTGATACCTAACTTGTTAGCGAAGCTCGGTAGTAGCCCTGAAGTGCTTACTGAACTTTGCAACTTACTACCGTGAATGTTAATATTCTTCTCAGGTTTCTTTTCTGAGGTATAATACTTGTGTTATTGAATACCGTACTGAATATCAATAAATGCATACTTTATTGAAAGATTGGATTTTTTTCATTATGATGGTCATAGGTCTATAAAGAATAGATTTTAATAAACAGTGGTCTAAATATTTAATTCAAATATCGTTAAAAATATTAAATTTTCAAAACACGGAAACGAAAAGTACAACACAATTCAGGATTTATGTCTTCATAAACTAATCATTATACTTTAATATTAAAAAAAGTAATGAAGTATACGATATAATCACGGATGATGTAACAAAACTTACGAAAACTTTTAATAAATATTTAATAGAAACTAACCATTAATATTTTGTATCATAGAAGGCATCATTCATAATTCATATATTATATTATGACATATCAATCATGACTTGAAAAATACTGATTGGCTACAAAATTACGCTTAGCGTTATTATTCAATGTACCGGTATACGGAATGACAGCCGGTTGCTCATCTGCAATATCATCGTTCAAATCAGGTTGCTTCCTATTCACCGCGATGTTGTGTAGGATTCCGCAAGCACGGATATCACTAACGATGTCTTCAATTTTGGGATGGCGATTTTCCGAGTGAAGGAGATGAAATCGCCGTTTCAGTCTACCGAATGTATTTTCGATTATGACACGCGTCCTCTTGTGTGATGAATTGTACGAAAGTTTCTCCGGAGTGTCGGGGCTTGAGAACGGAGTTAACAGCCATTCTGTTAAAGGATACGCCGAGTCTCCCAGGATATATCCATGAAACTGAGATGTCTCCATGTGAGGGAAGACATTGCTCTGTCGCAAAATGAAGGAGTCATGGCATCCCCCGGGCCAATTCACTTCCATATTATGGAGCAGGCCCGCCGGTCCACAAACTGCTTGTACGTTCAGTGATGGATAGAATTTTCGGTTGATGTATTGATGTTCATCAACACCCGGCCGCATTATCCTTATATGAGTGCAATCGATTGCTCCGATCACATTTGGAAAATTGGCGATTTTGTAGAAGTTGATCTTGTTCAGTCGCAACTGATCACGAGTAGGCCAAGTGACAAATTGATCATATAATTTGTTGAGGGCGATCCCAACAGACCGAACGGATCGATGCACTGACGACTGGCTGATATTGAGACCTTCTCCAACGTCTGTTTGAAATATTCCAGTCGCGTAGTATCTGATCGCGGCAGCCGTCTGTAATTCACATGATAACCCGTAGGATCGAGAAGTCGGTCGTTCAATATCAGGACGAATTAAATCGACGATGTAGGAGAAAGTGGTTTTATCAAAGCGGTAAAGGCGATAGAATTTCGAGTCACTGTATGAGAAAATATCTCGTCGAATTTGGTGTTCATCTTCTAAGTCAGGATAAATATCAAGGAAGGCAGCCATCATTCACAAGTTAGTCTCTTACCACAGATAGAGAGGAAATGTTATTATGTAAGATATTGTGTCTTTGCTAACCAACAGTAGCCATAAATTGTCTGATTCATGCCTAAACCGCCCCGTGAAACACTAGGAGCTAGGATAAGGGGAAATCCTAAACTGGACTGAGCGCCCGCTCGCTATCCTGTGTCGAGAATTGGGTTAGCCGCACTCGGGGGCGTCGCTCACGAGCGGATAGGTGATCCACTGCTTGGTTTAAGGGTTATCGCGTGTCGAGAATCCGGCCTCAGATTACCCATTTTCGTCCGCTGCCCATTTTCGGACCACCTCCCCTACGGCATACTGACCAAATCCGAAATAAACCGCATTCCAAGTTGTCGATATATTGATAATTGAATATTTTTTGATACTGTGATTCAACTGTAATTACAGCCGACTGTACCTGTAGTTGGCTGTAGTTACAGCTGTTAACAGCTTGTTACATCCTGTTACAGTCAACTATAGTCAACTGCAGTGACTACAGCTTCAACAGTCAGCAGCTCGACTGTAGATTGTAATTACAACTGTAATCGAAATCATCCAGTATATTCTGTAGATATCGAATCAGTAATCATTCGACTTTGTAATTGCGTTCCATTGTAACCAGATGTACCCATTGTTCCAAAATTGGAACAAACAATGTATTATATCATTCGTCAATAAAGGGAAATTATCTTATAGAATGCAAGTAGTGAATTAAGTCTATATCATAATGCCGATAGTATGAATAGTGAATGCAATTCATTTCAAAAGAAGTAGAGATTTTAAATTAACTCGATAATAATAAGATATTATTTCCGAAGGATGCGATACACATATGGACAATCATAAATTTTTGTTAAATGAATAAGTGTATTTTGAAAACCTTCGACTGTATTCAAAACATGCATGATACAACAAAGAAATTCATAAAGAATGAGTACACAAATACAAAGAAGATGAATAGATTGACAGTGTTTTTACTAGCAATGTCAGATGTTCCAAAATTGGAACAATAGGAACTAATGGGCTAATCGTGCGATTAGAATCACATTTGGTTTTAGCTAAGATTTGAGAGTCGCATGATTTTGGCAAAGTAATTTTTCAGTGAAATGTTCCTGATAAGGAAAGTATTCTATTTTCTAATTCTATTGAGGGTCACATTTGCAGCGTTTGACAAAATCGCAGCGAATAGACATCACTTTAGGAGTTCTATTATCCAGCGCTGTGAGTGAAAGGGTTTTCAGAACTGCTTTGAATTAGTACAGTGAAAGTAAAGCAAGATTATATATATCCATTTCAATAAAGTAGCCGTCAAAATGAGACAATTATTGTCGTAATAGTTCACCCACTTGTGAGAAGAGTGTACCAATGGTTCAAACCAATGCATTCAAGTCGGCCAATAAATACGAGTGCAGGGTGATCGCGATCTTCCCGCCGTTTTTTTGTATTCTTTCAACTGGTTTGAAAAGCCTTCTGTTTCAGTTGCTTTCTGTCCAACTTATCATCACAAAGTTACAGATATTTGTACGTCATCATTTCACTACTTTTTCCAAACCTCATTCAAGCCTGAAGAATGATGGGAATCATAGATACCATATTTCAAATTTCAAATCTGTAGCTTCATTGCAGATATAATGCTGACCGATTCAATGACATTGGCGTCACAGCACATGGAGCATCGTGATTTTGAGAATATAGAAATTGCAACAATCGTTTCACTTGCAATTGCATTCAATTGTGAAGAAGCTAGAAGAATGTTCGGTAATCATCAAAGCAGAAACGTATCAAAACAAAAAGAGAGAATGTTCTTGCAGCATTCGGAGACGACCCATTCCTTTCTCAGTGTAAGGTGGCCCAAGAAGTTGGTGTAGCACAGTCCACAGTCAACAAGATTCTTAAAGAAGAATGTTTAAAACCGTGGAAGACAGTATCAATTGAAGAGTTGCTTCCAGACGACCCAATGAAACGATTGGAATTCTTTAGAATTGTGCTGGCTCAGTTAGATGTGATCAACATTTGGTTCAGTGACAAGGCAACATTCCACCACAATGGCTGTGTGAAAACACAACCGTTTTGTCTATGCTATGAATAGATGACTGCTGAAGACAAGACTATGCGCTCTCCTGGAATTACATGTTGGGCTATGGTGTCACCAGACATTGGTGTCATGTATGAGTTGTTGGATACCACCATGAATTCTGAGCATTATAAAAGAATCCCCAATGGAAAGATAAACGTACGCATATTCTTCTCACTCACGTCACAAGAATGGAATTTAGCAGCAGGATGGAGCTCTTCCGCATTTTGCAACGACAGTTACTCGATAACCAATTGAAAAACCAATGGATTGGTCGTGTAGGGCCTATTCAGTGGCCTCCAAGAAGTCCCGATCTTTCAGTTCGTGACCTTTGGGTGTGGGGATATATCCTTAAAGTCCTTAACACAAAGCTGGTGCCTTCTTCCGCCTTTGTACTAGACTTCTTGATGGCAAGTTTAATTACTGTGCTTTCAAAACAACGCTGATGATTAATGTGTAATTTACGACCGAAATGTTTAAATACAACATGAATATGTCATTAAAAGATCATTAAATTTACTGAAATAGGCTATAATATCACAAAAATTTTGATCATGGCGCTGCATAGAAATTTACAACACCATAGAATGGAAATTGCATGAAAATTATGGCACACGCCGGGGAAACTTAGTTGAGGCAAAAAGCTAATCGCACGAGCTGGTTTTCTTGTTTCCTTGTTGGCATTTACATTTATCAAGCCAATTCGTGATCTGGGTTGTTGCCCCTTGTCCAAAGATCATATACACAAAAGCAATAATGAATTTACAAAATACTGCAGTGACAGGATGACAAAGAAGGAAACCCTTATAAACGTTCTGTACGTTCGTCAGTTTGAAATATCGCTCCAATAATCTACCAAAAGAATCATCAGAAGTATGTGAAACTTTTAATGTCGATTTACAGAACATGCATTACTGCAGCTTAAAATCAGAGACCAAGAAATGTCCGAGTATTCATTTTGCTGAAAAGGGCTCCTTTATTCTTTACATTTGAACAACTTTCAAAATATTTGCTTGCTTTCGAATATCAGCTTCCAAAATATCATCACACTAATCACAAAAGTCATTAAATGATTAATCGAAAAGTTCCGGCTACCTTTCATTTATCTGAGTGATGATTGTAGGTAAAGAAAGTTTCAATATGTTCATTCCAGAAAAGCACTAGGTTTCTTTACTGCTTGAGGGAGAAGCTATCCAATTATTAGAATTTGTATCTGTAAATTCATTAGATGCTCTCACAACCAGTACCCGAGGGAAACAATATTACTAACTTACCAAGCACCATCCTGCCTTACTTAGTATAACCTGCCAAGTACTGGAAAGTAGCTTAAGATGGTGCTTATTAAGTCTTTTAAGTTGCACATTGGTGCTTACTTAAGTCTAGTTAGGTTTATGCTGGTGCTTAGTAAGTTCAGTTCGGTTTTAAACAAGTTCTATTGTAGAGGTTATGAAGCTATGTATGTTCTGCTGTGGTGCTTACTAAGATTTAAATGACCAATTTAGTTTTCATTACAAATGTATTTTTTGTCAAAACTTGGAGCAAATGAAAACTTAACAGGTTCACGAAACAAATTTGATATATTCACAGGAAATATAACATAGGACATCATCAATTCAGCGTATTAGATTATAACAAATTCGAAATATGATTTTAATAACAATACTTGATAATTATTGATGCAAGAGTGAAATACTAGAAATAAATCATATTATGAACGAATAAATCACTTCACATATTAGACAATATCAGAAAGTCATTAACGACACAAAAGTCGATCATTCATGCTCATGATCATTTATGACTTTAACACCATAAAAACCTCTAGAACCATGCTTTACAAGAATCGCATGACGTGATAGTTTTTCAACAAAATGTAACTTCAATGGTCCTTTAACTAAAAGGAGATGGTTGCTTATTGAATTCATTGCATCTGTAATACAATTTGGAAGTCGGCAAGTTTAGACCAAGCTTGTTCGGAACGATAAGCACGACAAAGACATTTTACTTCGTTTTCATGAACAATGATACATTTGATTTCTATAAATTCCAGTTCTTCGTCTAGAAAAGCGTAATAAGAGGCACACTGAAAGTTTTTACCATATGAATATGAATGGAAAACATTTTCATTCACTCGAACTTTCGAGACAAAGCAACAGTTCGGAGCATCGACAGAAAAACTTTCCAAAGATGAAGCAAACATGTTATTTAGGTTTTCAAATCTTAAAGTTTCGATACCAATCAACTTCTTTGTCTTCGCAATGCCATACATTTGCAAGAAACGTTCACCTATCTGTTTGCCTTGACCTCTCATTCCAGTAACGGACCTTTTCAAAAACCTATTGACATTTTCAAAACATGTTGCTGAAGCATTAGGCAATAAACCAAAATTTTCGACTTGTGCCGGAAGATGACAGATCGCGTGCAACGATCCTGCTCCTACTCCAGGACCAAATGTGATTCTCAGCCACTTTTGGAAGAAAAAATGTGTTTCTTTACAAAATGGAATGACCCGAGGGTCAACAAATTGTCGATAAAGCATAAATCGATGCTGAGAGACATGAATAAAGACAAAGAAGTTGATGTTCCACATAGTTATTTCTACCCTCATAAAGTTTGAATAAACAAATCGGGGAATAGTACAACAAAAACAAGTTGTGTTCCTGCGCTTTCCACAAACATAGTTCTTGCAAATTACGAGGTTTTCGTCTAAACCAATGTGGAACTTTGATAATCGAAATTGATGATAAGAGAACGCTTACGTTGACAAGTTTTTTCTCTAAAATCGTGGTAAGAAGTTTTCGAACAATGCCAAGGTATACCAGATGCATGATATCATACGGTACTTGAATTGGTAACATCAATAGTTGCGACAAAGATGTTCTACCTTCAACCCCATAAACTGTGGCTTTAATCGTTCCCTTTCGCTGATGACGTCGATGCGAATCGAAGGTTCGAAGTCGCAGATTCCTCTCAAAAGGGAAAACCATTTTTCGTACATCCTAATCATACGTTCCTTTTATCAAGCATGTTGAACAACCGTATCTGAAAATGAAAATTCAAATAAAAATTTAGCAGATAATTGGTAGAATGCTTTTATCATTCACGTTTCTTACATGCATGATACCTGCAACACTAGATAGAAATCGGTAATCCGATCAATTGTTTTAACTTAAATTCATTACGAATAATCGAAATAAACCTCTTGAAAGTAAGGTTGGCAAATAAAGTAATATGCGGTTATATTTTACTTTTTACCGTTATATTCCGATCTTCAAGGTTCAAGGATATGACAGACATTTAAATCATGACATGCATATACTGATACAAATTTTAAGATCAGGATGCCCTTCGAGGTTCCTACTCATGATACTATACAGTAGAGATAACAAAAATTCTAATACATAAAACTGATCTCTCCATTGCATGGGGGATTCGTTGTGCTCTGGCATGATCTTGCAATTCCAGTATCACGATACCTATTTGCCTCGGTTTTAACTGATCCTATTGTGCGAAGAGGATAGCTTCCTGAAGAAGGAGTCCCAAATTTTATTTTCGGACAACTGCAGAAAGCACATGGGTATGAACTCCCGTGTGTTTGTATCCCAGCAACAATATTAGCCAATTTAAGATCAACTGCGTAGGTGTATTTGAAATCCAGATTAGCTACTTTGAGTAAGTCCAATAATAACCGTACATTTGTGTAACTTTCTTTTATATCAGGAACAATTGCCAATATTATAATTCGTTTGACACTCGAATCCAAAAATCCTGTCGCAGAAGACGATGAAACATTGTCAATTGAGGTACGTATGGACATACAAATCTTGAAATAGCCTCCACCACCGTCGAGTCCTAATTTCAATTGAAGGTTAGTGTGGCTGCTGTCAATCTGTCGATCATTGCAGATGTGCTGGATTAATTGGACTAAGTCATTACAAAACACAACAGGCTTAGATATCTCATCAAATACTTGGAATTCTAAAGAGAACAAGTCACTGAGAGCACTATCTCGACTTCGAAAATAATCATCACTGTTTGACTCAATAACACTTTTACCAAGAGTACTTCGCATGAAAGGCATAACCTTGTGAATCATGGCGGAGTTCGAAGCTCCCAGGGACAATTGTAAATTGCTCAAATTTTTCGCAGCAATGCTTCTTGGTGATTGATCATTTATAGTAAGGTTGATTCGGTTTGGCCCTCTTGTTTCGAGATCTAAATGCTGATGAAGATTTGGTTCATGATGTCGCTCAGAAGAAGATGATTCTCTCCTTCTATGTGAAATCATACTGCTGGCTACAACATCCTGCGTACGTTTATCAGAATCTTTGCACATATGTATTATATTTTGTCGAAGAGTGCTGACTGTACATTTATGAGTGATACCACGGCCAACCGGAGATTTGCATTGAACGCATATAACTTGCACACTATTTCTTGTATCATGAGACATCATTGAATCAGGGGACTTGATAGTAGGACGACCTTTTTTACGTTTTGGTATACACGTTCCTTTTTTTCTTGCAATTTGACATATCAAGCATTCACAAAATGTATAGCCAACTGATCGCGTGTTTATTTCAAAAGCTGGTTTCACAAGGCTAAAATCATTAACTTCCGGCAAGATACCCTGTTCCTTCACACCACTTTCAATTTTGAGAAGATTTGAGCGACAATTCGAGCAAATGGCAGCAGGTAGGCATTCATCGTTTGTTGTATAGTTTTCTATAAAGAAAGCTCGGATTCTTCGTAAAACGGCATCCGTGATTGGACAGTCTCCTTTTTCCATACATATAAGGCATACTCTATATCTGTTTTCTTCATGACTTCTAGCTTTGTTTGTATGTGCATGTGCCATCACAAAAGATAACACGCGATAAGAATCAAGTCGTAATGTCGTATCGTTAGAATATTGGCACTGTTAATTGTGATCAAGCGCACCAGTTGCTGCTGATAAACAGTTTGGAAGCTCGCGCATTAAAATCAATTATGTTGACACGGCGTTCATGAATAGAATTCATCCTGTTTTATACCATTATCAGACAGACAGATATTCTTGACAGAGCAGATACTGTAGTGCATAGAGGTCGGATTATTAGATATCTATGTTAGGAGAGGACAATAGCATGGACATCTGAACTCTATGCTGCAGCGCGAGTGAATAGTGATCAAATCAATGAATTACTGCGGTGTCAGTGAGAAGGAGAGACAAGAATTTCAGGCGTTCGGTTTTCATTGCCGCTGAACACTCAGCGGCAATGACAATCTACACAGTTTGTCAAACAACAACAAGATCTTTAATGTTATATCCGAAGCATCTTTTCGTATATGAGTTCCCATGAAGGAAATGGATATTGTGATAATCACGGTACAAGAAAAAATACGTCTGCAGTGCATAAAGTCATGTAGATAACAAATTTATATATAATGTCATAAAATTCGCATAGGTTTGTTAACCAGAATATCATTATGTCGGTAACTTATGAACCGCCACGTTGCATATATGGCTAACAATATCATCATATGATTGTTTGATATATTGTCGTTGCTATCAATGTAGTACATTAATGTACATAACAGATGTGATATAAGCCTACGCCTCATTTCACTCACAAAAACAGAGATAATGGGGAAAATATTTTGGAATTCATTTTTCTAATTAGAAATTTCGAATTTTGATCGTCAAATTTTTTCTTTATTAGTACATTTAAATGTGCTTCTGAATAATCTGAAACAACTATGAATACATAATTATCGAATAATGGCAATAGAAATCGTATCCATGCAGTTATAGAGATGAAAAAAAATATATCATAAAATTCAAATTTAAAATTTGAATTTTTTTCAAAAATATTTGAATTTTGACGGTTAAGTAGGTCTAAATTTGTTAGAATGTGTTTCTGCATTATCTTTGGGTATTTCTAGATAAGACTATCAAAATATGACAGTACAAATCATTTGCAACCAGATACAGAGAAATCAAAAAAATGTATAATGGAATTTAATATTTGAAATTTGATTTTTTTAAAGAATTGGTCCTGCAGGCGAATTATTTGAGAGACCTATGTAGTAGTTCTTAGAATGATATTAGATGTCAAAAAAAGTGGTCGCTAAGGGCTCGCATTTTTGACCGCTTGATCGACCCAGCCGACAGGTGTGACAGCAAAGAGACACAGACGATGTCAAGTTCTGCAGAGAAGTTTGTGAACGTATTTTCATGAGCCTGCTAACTTTTTTAATACTGATCGGAGAGCCCAACATTATCGAGAAAACTTTTGCGCAATGATCTGAATTCTTCGAATCTGAAGGAGTCGTGGCGATCGGAGCATTTTGAAGGAATTCAGAGCAATCCGCAAGCGACGCACGACTATTTTTCCTATCTCTGTAAGGTATTAAAAATTTCTTTTTGCCCACTTATTACGTTCCTGCATGTGCCATCTGTGTGAATCAGTTTGCACTTATAGCAAAGTGATGCGATTAAACAATCTAATTCTGTGGGAGTCGACCTGTCTAATTCTGTGGCTTGTCCGATATTCAGCATATACGCGATATATAGAAATCTTGCCCAGAAGTATTTGATCAACATAGATAAATTCAACGTAGCAGCAGGTCAATGGCTTGAAATGTGGAACCTATCGCTGTATGTTGTTCCTGATGTACATCGCCTTGTCAATAAATTCATCAATTGCACAAGGTTGTCCTGCCTCTAAGCATTCATGGTTTCATAGAAATCTGATCGCTCACGATCTATTAAGAGTGGAATCAGTGCAAGTCTTTCAGCTCTATATTGAAGACAAATTGATATGAAATGAAAAGTGTCTTCTGTTTCATTTTTGTCACAAAATTTACCAGCAAGATCACAATGAGTGTTTCGATTTTGATACGTTCCAGTTTCTGCTGCGAGAGTATGATTGTCTGTACGTAATTTAAGTATATTATCAATATTGATTTTATCACCAATTAAACATAAATATTGTTTCACTTCGCAATGAAATCTACATAATTCCAAATATCTTAATCCCTTGTTACTATTTTATGCACTATCTGTGTATAAAACTGCATTATTATTTAGTATTAACTCCTGCGTCATTCGAATATCAGTAAAATAGAATCAAAGACACCATAAGAAAACAATCTATCTGAATTATATAACTATGATCGAACGGATACAAATCTTAATATATATTTGCAAATCATGAATATATTAATTAGCCTAACTGGTGTGCGGCTATCAGCTTCAACTACAATCATCAAAACTCAATTTCAATTCAGTATAATCACGACCTGATGAGCATACCTCGCGTTCATATTTTGGATTAGGCAGCATGAACATCTCGCAGGAGAATCTGCTACCAATGCAATAACCTTGCAATTAATTTGCCTCCCTCGAAAATTATACACATAATTAATTGATGAGATGAGACGAGACTTTCCAATAATATATTCCAATTAGGCTTTGGGGATTTGCCGATGTAAAATCCAACCATTATGATGTTACACATCCGTCTGCGCTCTGCAGGTGATCGATTAACCAAACTCAACAAAAGAGGTCACATCTGAACTTTGCGGGATAGTTTAGGTGAAAATCCATCCGTATTCAAAATGAAGTAAACTGTACCCGACGTAATCCTGGAAAACAACTGACCAGTGGTGATGTCAGAATAGCCATTTGAACTCGAAATTTCAAGTAAATCCTCAACACCTGAGTACCTCCCAAGTATTATTAGTAGCTGTTCCTCAAATGGAAGAATGAAGATATCCCCTTCCTCGGAACTTATTTTTGAAATTGAGGACATCGGTTCCATACAAACAGATCTATGTTTATAGAGTGATGGGACTCGGTTTGGTACAGGTAATGCATCAGCAAAGGAGGAAAGCATGCTTTGAAGATATTTCTAAAAGACGAGTAGAGAACTCCATCACCGATAAGTTTGAGTCGTAATAAAGTTTTTCATCGTCCCCATCATCTCCATCGCTATCACGGTCACCGTTGTTTATGAAACTTGACGAAGACGAATTAGAATCCGAATCGAAGACTAATGGGGATGAAGCCCTTAACGGCAAGAAGACATCATTTATGTCTATTGTTGAAGTTAAATGATCGCCACTAGAAACCGTCGGATTGACTATCTCAGTTTCTTGATCACTCGACATATTATTATTGAGTGCCGATGACGAAGAGCTGGAGGATGAATCAAATTCAGTAAATCGATACCGACGCACACGGTAGTAAACTGGTTTCTTGCGTTTGGGCATACCTGAAAAAGTAAGCAATGTTCAATTAACAAACAGAATTCTATGAATTGGTATTCAGATACGAAATGCAAATTTAGATTACTCCAGATGTACCGTCATTCTGTGTCTCTTTCAAGACACCTGACCATCCACAAAATGCCGGATAGCAGATAGTCAAATATAACCAACTCCATAACTTGTGGATGAATTACCTTAATATCATATCTTATCTTTAAAGAAGTATATCGTTTTACATGATGGTTTAAAATCAAAACAAGATTAATGTTAATTTGATTATATTTGTATTACAGTTATGAGAAATTTATTATGTACCCGAAAACAATCGAACCGAGTATAAGTACACTCTGCATAACGTTTTTCGAATAATGTTATGGGCCTATAGACAACATCCCATCTTCAGTTAGGAAAAATCACTGACTTGTATTTGTAAAATGCTGAATACTCGAAATATTCAAAGTCTTTCTAAATGATTACCAATAAAACTAATAAAATAATCAGACGGTGGTGTCATCAAGCAATAAAACACTGTGGAAATTTCACGCAATTACAGGGTCGATTTCAGAGATTCGGCGATCTCTCTTCAAATCAATCCCTAACTGTTTCACTGCAGCAGTCGCACATCTCAAGGCTTCATCCTGATCATGTGGAAATCTTGCACGTATTGCCTCTTTGAAAATCTGTGATCTCTGAGGAGACAATGGTTTCCTCCCCGTATCCCTAACGGGAAATAGCATGCAATCACACAATTCCTCATCGCTGAACAATACTCTAGATATCCGCTCCCCGTACAGAGTAGGAGGTAAATTTGAACTTCCAAGTTCGGTTAGATTCTGCTCCTTGTAAAACATAGGGTTGAGTAGTAGTTGTTGTAGTAGTAGTAGTAGTATAGTGTATATTTGAAAAATGAATGAAAATCTTCAGATACAATGTTCAAATCAGAGTGAAGTAAGTTTGAGCAGAGATACAACGTCATGTAAAATTTACAACAATTAACGCAGTAATGTGAGTGACGATGGTTAAGACGACCGATTCGTTAGGAGAGATCCAAAAGGTATGAACGAATTCTTGCGTTTCATTGTTCTACATAGCGGTATGCGAATGTGCTGAGAATAATTGAGTCTCTTAGGGATCAAATGATGCAATGCATGACAAATATTCTTTTCAGCATTTCGAAACAGTTTGCGACTTGTCTGTTCACGCCTGGCTCTTAGCGTTGTTTCATCACATCTACACACTTTAAGGTTTGGCGGATACATGATTCGATGTGCTCGACGCTCGATGCGGTTTAAACGTTCCTCGTCACCTTTTGATATGCCAACAAACACAGGAGATGCATACTCTAAGATACTCCGAATATACAATTTGCATCGGAGAGAAGCGTCATCCACACTGCTATCGTAGAGAGGAAAAATAATACTGACGTCATCAGCGTATTTGACCATTGACACATTCGTTGAGGGACTTGTCAAATCACTAATATAACAGCAGAAAAAAGAGGGACCAAGGACTGAACCTTGCGGTACACCCTTCAGGACGGGGAATGAATTTGAAAAAAAACTTTCTTTCAACTTTGACAACTGATGAACGGTTAGACAAGTAATCAGTGAGCCACAGCAGGAAACCCGATTGGAAGCCTTGAGATTTCAACTTTCGAATAAGATGTTCATGCTCAATGTTATCAAAAGCCTTTGAGAGGTCACATGCAATCAAGGCGGCACCATTGCTCGTCTTGTCATCATACTGTTCTGTCACTTTATCTGTAATTTCTATTAGAGCTGTAACTATTGAGGCTGTGTGTCGAAAGCCGTGTTGATTTGCACCAAAGGCTGAAACAAATACTTTGCGCATATCATTCAAAATAAGACGTCCGTAGATTTTAGATGGCGCAGTGAGCAAAGTTATCGGGCGCATTTCCGTCACTTCGGCTGGTTGCGATTTAGGTATTGGAGAAACGATGCCTGTTTTCCAGATTTTCGGAAATTTCCTCTGTATCATGCTGGCACGGAAAATGTGAGTTAGAGGAGTGCACAGGAGATCAGCAAGGAAGGAATAAAATCGATTAGGAATAGAGTCTGATCCGCAGGACTTGTTGCTTTTGATGCACTTGAGCTGATGATAAACGTCCAATTCAGTGAAAGAGATGTTCCAATCGTCATCATCCGAGATGTGGGTTATCTATTGGATAGATGGCCTGCCCCATGAATAAAGTCCTCATTTCCTCCAGCAACTTATCAACAGAACCATGCTTCGATATCAAGGAAGTCAAGTTACTCCCAGTTTTGCTTTTACCAGTCATGGAATTAACCACATGCCACATATTTTTGCACGACTCTTTTGCTTTTTCAGCCCATAATAACTTTGCCTTATGTATTTCACACTTTACTTTTGCTTTTAGATGGTTGTACTTGCACCAGTCGGCAATTAGAAAAGAAGCCCATTTCTCATTTATTAAATATTTAGTGATGGGAGTCATCCAACTCTTGTCATTTTCACTCATTGCCACGAAATGTTGTGGAATCGTCGCATCAATACATTCTTGAAGAGCTTGATAGAAGATGTCACACTTCACGTCGATGCTTGATGTTGAGTATATGTTGATCCAGTCAATCTGTGCAACTGATCGATAAAGATTTCGTAAGTTTGAAAGTCTGTAATCATATAATTCGACATTGTGAGTATGATTACTTGAAGCAAGCTCACTATTCGGCGACACCAATATGGTTTTATGATCAGAAGATCCAACAGGAGCATTATAGGACACACATGATTGATCATAAATATCTGATAGCTCATTCGAAATTAAAACGTGGTCAAGAATACTATTTTGCCTTGTTGGAGCAGTCACAATGTCAATCAGATCAAGATCATCACACAAAACCATGGTATCAAGTTGGTTGAAATCCCCCGTCAGAATTACATGTTCTAGGAAAGGCTTTGAGGAAAGAATGGAGTCAATCGAGAAATGCATTGCCTCGCGGATAAGGTGATTTAACTCAGACGAAATATCCGGTGGAATGTAAATGCACACCAAAATGATTCTGTTATACAGTATACCGTAATTGCGGACATTTCTATTTCAGATGGGGGAGGAAAAGGAAAGTCAATAGCATAACAGTCAATACCAGCTTTGACGTATATGATGGTACCACCACCTTTCTTCAAACATCTGTCGTTTCCAAATAATGTGTATTTGGGAATTTGTATGAGGTCACCGGATATATCATCATGTAGCCATGTTTCAGTTAGTGATATAATGTCAGGATCATTTGCAGAGACAAGTAAGTGTAATACCTACGCTCAGCTAACAGGTTTAGATCAATGACAAAACCAGCGTTACAATGATCAATTTGCTTATTCTGCGCGAACGATTGTGATGATACCCGATGAATGTACAAGATCGAAGCGATGACATGTGATTGATATTGAAGCGCAGCCAGATGGACTAATTATAGATAAACCGACCGAGGGACGAGAGGGAAAATTCACGACAAATAAGAGCCTTGTACACAATTGCTTCAAGTGAACGAAATTCAATTGCACCAACCAAAGAAACTCTAATATCCTTGAATATTGGAGCCACGGATAATTGAATGATTTTGAAAATGAATTCAAACGATTCACCAGCTAGAGCCAAATCGAACGATATAAAAATTCACCAAATGGGGATGCCAAGTATTCCAATATGCTATGCTATCTTTAAACCGAGACACGAAACGACCGCACGCCAGCACGCCAGCGGTCACCGACCAGCGGTTTAGTTCTGATAAAGGAGGTAAATCGGTTTTGACTTGGTTGGTCATCAATCGTTTCATTTCTTTATGATTTCTCTTCTGATTATCTCGAATTTTAGATAAAAGTTGTATCTCCTCTCTTTTAAGTGAAAGAGAAACTAGACAACATCCTCTCTGTTACATTCTTCACAGTGTCTCCGTCTGAATCGTCAGATTCTAGTATTCGAGTACTATAAGAAGAGTCCTGCTGCGAATCCTCTGATGAACCTATTTCTCGTCTTGATGATAAGCTGTCGTTAAGAAATCCGAGGGACGTATTTGCCAAATCAGTTCCTAAATCGAGCTGTTTTTCGAGTCGCCGTTTGTAAATTTCCATATCCTTCAGAAATTCAGACGTTGCGATAACTTTGCCCACTAAATCAGGTTTCATTAAGGTCGTATCTTTCGGCGATAATTCATCTACATTGGTAGTCGTTGGGAATAAAGAGCTATTTGAAGTCAAAATGTCATATTTCTTATCCTCATCAAAGTTGATCAGGATGTAGGCTACTTGATTCGTTACTCCTCTGAGAATTTAGTAGGAGGAGGAATTACTCAGCGTTTTGAAGCCTGAAATGGAGATTTTACTGAACAGTAGCTATTCGACATGGTAGAATATAAACATTTCTTGATTTCGATTGAATAATAAAAAATACCAAAAACATTGATCAAAGTTACTCTCAAATGCGTCACAACAGTACAAATCTAGGTATCAACAGTATCTTGGTTGAAATATTTATCCTAACCCGTAAGGTATGACAACATACTTCACTATTGATATCGAGACTAGATTTGGACATATCTTGGTTGAAATATTTATCCTACCCCGTCACCAATCAATAAAAATACAGAAATCTGAAGATTTGATCAATAATGTTGAGTTTTGTCACATCCGACAGTGAAAGCGATGACGTTAATTTTATTTAATCGACATGAAACTTTGCATGTAGTATGACAACATACCTTACTATTGATATCGAGATTAGATTTGGTAATATCTTGGTTGAAATATCTATCCAACCCCGTCACCAATCAATGAAAATATAAAAATGTGAAGATTTGATCAATATTGTTGAGTTTTTGTCACATCCAACAGAGAAAGCGATGACGTTAATTTTATCTAATCGACATGAAACTTTGCATGTAGTATGAAAACATACCTTACTATTGATATCGAGACTAGATTTGGTAATATCTTGGTTGAAATATCTATCCTACCCCGTCACCAATCAATGAAAATATAAAAATCTGAAGATTTGATCAATATTGTTGAGTTTTTGTCACATCCAACAGAGAAAGCGATGACGTTAATTTTATCTAATCGACATGAAACTTTGCATGTAGTATGACAACATACCTTACTATTGATATCGAGACTAGATTTGGTAATATCTTGGTTGAAATATCTATCCTACCCCGTCACCAATCAATGAAAATATAAAAATCTGAAGGTCTGATCAATATTGTTGAGTTTTGTCACATCCAACAGTGAAAACGATGACGTTAATTTTATCTAATCGACATGAAACTTTGCATGTAGTATGACAACATACCTTACTATTGATATCGAGACTAGATTTGGTAATATCTTGGTTGAAATAATTTTCCTCCAATCAATCAACATACTGTACTACTGATATTGAGACTAGATTTGGTGATATCTTGTTTGAAATATTTATCCTCCAATCAATAGAAATGGGATGTATCAGTGGTGATTTGCCAGATGTATCTGACCGATTATGTTTGTGATAATTAAAAATGCTTACCTAGATTTCATCGGTAGACTAACAGTATGTACAAATTGACATAGTATTCATTAAAAAAACTTGTAGTAGGATCCTAACTAATCAACCATTGACTAAGCTAACAGCTCTATAGAGCGCGGAAAATTCCTGATAGATTCTTGAGTCATTTGAGATAATAATGCCATAATTGTTAGATAAACTGACCATGAAAAACAACGCAAAATTACGCACTTCTAAAATTCAGTTCAACATTGAAAATTATGCACCACTAATGGTCTCAATGTCAATCTAAATTTTATAACTCTATTAAATTGATATTGATATAAATCCGCGAGCAACGTGAGAATTCAATAAGGGCTTCTAAGAGAACATGTCATGGTATTTGGATCACGCCTATACCTGTGTTACACTTATATAACGTAGCACTATTACATACTCAAACATTGAACATCTGACGAATCATAGCCATAAAAATAATTACACGAGCGATATTTCGGACTATATATAGTTGACAGTAGCTATTACCCAGAGTAGTACGGAAGTGCACTAAATTTCACGTGTATCTTACTGCAATGCACGTGATATTATAGTAGGTAGACCCATTATATATTTGTGTGTACATGAAGTAGATCAACATGAATAGTTTCATCACACAATACATTATCAAGATACAAAAATTCAACATAATTACTGTTCCGAATAATCAGAGTTACTTACAGTCCGATACTGCTATAACGAGAAAACCTGTAGTCAGTAGAACCCTTCATATCATATCGCAATTAACAACTAACTATATGCAACTTAGTACACTTCAAACAGCTTTTCTTACTGCATCAAATCGCATTTACAAAGAGCATGTGCGCCATGAATGCTAAACAACTATGCGGGACGTAATCTCTAATTCTGGTAATTCATCGAATGATATTTTGTAAGGCACTTTACTTAAGCTGACGAGATTACCTGCATTATCTGAATATTAGGTGATGGCACAATAGAAATTTTTTCTAAAATTAACTAAGTACAATAATAATAATATTGAATTAAGAATATATAGAAGCCTGATGTCATAAGACGTGTCCAAGCAAATACAAAATTGAACACCACATTCAGCGAAACCTAATTCCGGATCAGAGTAAATTAATTTTGAACCAAAACGAAAAGTTTAACTTTAAACAAATCCGTATTTGGCATCAAAGTCATCCAAGTCCTTACTCGATCATCAAAGTGCATTAGAGTAGTGCACACTACGCCCATGTTAAATCACTCACTCTATAATGCATGAAATAGGTTCAGTGCACTGTAAATATTTTGAAGTACAATTGGTTTCCCTAGTCTATCGTTTCTGATGGAGTAATACTGGAGAAAATATGTAATTTGAGGTATAAATCAGTAAACACACCATCAGATTATTTTCATCACATTTGCAAAAAGAGGATTTTTCCCATCATAAAGTATTGATAATACTGAGGAGATATCAATGATATCCATACTCAGCCTATCAACAAACAAAAATGCGTAACCACAGAAATCCGACGCTCAGTAATCCTGTGGGCCAACATGGTTATGTACTATTACAGCAATACTACGCTATACACAGATGTCACAGTGCACTCGGTACCTAAAGTATAGGCTGCGCTCTACAGCAGCATATATCTTGTCGTGAAAGTTTGAAGGTTAGGTACCTGTATCTTATCACTATAATTTGCAAATATTTACGCTTTCTCATTTACTTTCGAAAAGGTTATGACTATGACAAGATAATTTGCAGTACCCTTCCTTAAGATCAGATCAGTGGCGGCGCGAGGACGTTTCGTGCCCGGGACGGGTAATTTATCAGTGCTCCCCTCCCCAATGAACCCCATTCCCAGCCAATTCTAATAAAATTATGAAGATTTATTTAGCTGCACCGATTCTTTCCTTCTTCGGGGAACGTGTACCTACTATATTCAAGCTTATAAATTAATTCATATACATTCATATTTAGAGATTTAGATCATTAAAATGTAAAATGAAGAACCTCTTAATCACTCGCTGCGACATTAGCCTAATTATGAAACTGGTAAAGTACATGTACTAATATCAAAAGCAAAAAGGTATAATCATTACGTAGACCAACGCACAGTAAGATAAGGCTAAATCAGAACTCTGCGCGCCTTGCATTTAGCAAAAAAATCAATGCGTTCATCAATATCGCAATTATTCAAACGAAGACGTTCAATAGAAATAAGAGACAAATTATTTAGTCTTGCTTGAGTCATGGTCGATCGTAAGTGGGATTTTATAATTTTCAATTTAGAAAAGGATCGTTCACATGTTGCGTTGCTAACGCAGACTATTAAACAAATTCGCAAAAGGACAAACAGATTAGGTACCGATTCCTGAAACTGATGTTTTACGATGAAAGAGAGGAGGTTGTGTGACGTATCGTTGCTCTGATCGTTAAAATCGTCTTCTGAACAAGAATGGAGCAGATACTTTAAACGAACCAGTTCCGGCTTAATGCCATCAAGATCCACTTCCTTCTTATAAATGCGCAGTTGATCCAAATCGAAATCAGTGCCTTTCAGGACTTGTGACCTTCTTAAAAAAGAAAAACGCTTTACCAGTGTACGATGTCTTTCAAATCTTGTGTCAAATTCCGATTTCACTCTATCAAGACATTGGAAAAGTTCTCTTCTCATTTCATCTTTGAATAACATTTCTTCATCGGCAGTGTCGTCGAACTGTTGCTTGCGTCTTCTCTTCTTCGTTGGAATATATATATATATATATATATTCCGGAAATAGCCCAAAATTATTGAAATTTAAAACAAGATTGTTAGGAGCGCACAACATGTTTCAGCAAATCATTTGCCATCCTCAGGTGAAATCAAGCAAACAAAGTTAAAACAATCTTTAAATACAAAATTACAAGTCATTTGGTCACCGAGATAAAATCACTGAAGTCACAAAATGAAGTCAATTCTGAAGGTCACTTGCATTGGAAGTAGCTACGCAATAAAATACACAATAGAGCCATGAATTACAAATCTAACAGCGTATTAATGGAGCTTGCCCTTTCATTCATGAGAGTGCTAAAGTCAGACTTCTTTATTATAATTGATTCCAGAAATCTAGGGTATTCAGTACAGGCAATGATATCGAAATTTTCTTTCTTTGGTGGATGTACATGCATGCTTATTTCGGTTGGTGTTGGATACGCTTTCAAATGTTCGTTGATTCTGGTAGCAAAATGGCGGATAGAGCTGCCCACGTAACACTTTTCACAGTGATCACATGTGTATTTGTACACAACATTAGACTTTAATTCGGGCACAACTTCATCCTTATTAGAGAAAAAATTGCTAGTTTTCAAGGTTTTAAAAACGGGGCGAACTTTCATGTCAGGCGGTAAAAACTTATTGATGTCTTTGACACGAGAAAGAAGATTTTGTTCACTCTCCGAAATGTAGGGGAAGCTCCATGTTATAAATTTAAAGTCGTCATGAGCGTTTGGTCGAGCAACGTTGGCTTTGTGTCTTGCCTCAACTTTTTCTCGCATGCGCAAAATAGTTCTTTCAGAAAATCCGTTTTTTTGAAAAAGAGCTTGAATAGCAGAAACAGAGTTTTGATAATTATTAGGATTGGAATTCAATTTCAAGGCACGATAAAAGAGTGAATTCATAGCAGCCAAGAGATAACGTTTGGGAGCATAAGCAGAATTAGGGATGTAAAAGCCAGTATTTGTTTCTTTGAGGTGCCAAGCGATATCGAAGGCATTCTCACTTTTGGTATCTAAAAACACAAGACTTTCATTGACTTCTCGCTCCATCGTGAATTTGATATCAGGATGAAGGGTATTCAGAAAGTCATGAAAGGCGGAAGCATCGGCGTTTTTTGTCAAAAATGCAAAATATGTCATCAACGTAACGTTTATAATAGACAGGGAGAGAACCGTTGAAGTTTTTCATGCGAGTTTCTATCATGTCCATGGCAAAAGAGGCCATAGTTGGGGCAAGACACGATCCCATAGACATTCCATCGGTCTGCACAAGTGAACAAAATCTTCGGAGAGTGAACAAAATCTTCTTTCTCGTGTCAAAGACATCAATAAGTTTTTACCGCCTGACATGAAAGTTCGCCCCGTTTTTAAAACCTTGAAAACTAGCAATTTTTTCTCTAATAAGGATGAAGTTGTGCCCGAATTAAAGTCTAATGTTGTGTACAAATACACATGTGATCACTGTGAAAAGTGTTACGTGGGCAGCTCTATCCGCCATTTTGCCACCAGAATCAACGAACATTTGAAAGCGTATCCAACACCAACCGAAATAAGCATGCATGTACATCCACCAAAGAAAGAAAATTTCGATATCATTGCCTGTACTGAATACCCTAGATTTCTGGAATCAATTATAATAAAGAAGTCTGACTTTAGCACTCTCATGAATGAAAGGGCAAGCTCCATTAATACGCTGTTAGATTTGTAATTCATGGCTATATTGTGTATTTTATTGCGTAGCTACTTCCAATGCAAGTGACCTTCAGAATTGACTTCATTTTGTGACTTCAGTGATTTTATCTCGGTGACCTAATGACTTGTAATTTTGTATTTAAAGATTGTTTTAACTTTGTTTGCTTGATTTCACCAGTAGTAAGCAAGTGACAAACACCAGATAGCGCAAGATGGCCGCCGTCGCTGACGTCCTCCCTCCCCCTCCCCCCTCTGGAACGGCAGAGTGTCGTGGTCGGCCGCCGTGGTGCTTCGAGTCTGACCCCCCCCTCTGGAACGACAGAGTGTCGTGGTGGACTTGGGCGACCGCCAGGATTAGTCTTGAGGCTATAGTGTGTGATGTTTTTCGTGCAATCTCCTGAATGTTGGGTTGTAAAATGGGGTGTTTCGAGTGGAAGGAGTGCTCGGATGAGAAAACGGAGGCCAGATTCGGATTCAGTGTGAAATTCTGCATCGGTATGGTGAATTTGAACGCCATCAGAGAGAAAAATTTTCGCTGACTCCCCCCCCCTCGACAGCTCGCTTCGATTTTGGCTTCCAGTGGACGGATTTTGTCGTGCCATAGCTCGTTTGAAAGCTAAGAGTGAGACAAATTCACTGTAACAAACCGCTTGTTCATATCTGTCTTCGTTCAAAAGTTAGAGCTGTTACAAGATTTTAGGTCGGAGCTCACCTGAAAAAATCCTAAGTGTCAGAGTGGCTTTGTATGGGTAAAATTTTGAAAATTTTCCAAAGTGTGGAATTTCGACCTGGGACCTTCACCAAAACATTTTTCATCAAATTTCACTGACCTCCCCCCCCTCTGGACAGCTCGCTTCGATTTTGGCTTCCAGTGGACGGATTTAGTCGTGCAATAGCTCGTTTGAAAGCTAAGAGTGAGACAAATTCACTGAAAGAATCGGCTTGTTCCTATCTGTCTTCGTTTAGATGTGAGACGCCATTTAAGATTTTGGGACATTGGCGAAAAACGACAGAGTTAGAATTTGGGACGTTTTGGGCTGTAGCTTCAAAACGAAGCATCGGATTGGAAAACGGATTTCAGATTTGGAATCAGCGTGAAATTCTCTATCTGTATGGTGAGTTTCATGGCAATCGGCGAGAAAAAATTTTCAACATTTTTCGAGAAAACGACAGAGTTAAAATTTGGGACGTTTTGGTCTGTAGCGCCCAAACGAAGCATCGGATGGGAAAACGGAGGCCAGATTCGGATTCAGCGTGAAATTCTGCATCGGTATGGTGAATTTGAACGCAATCGGAGAGAAAAAATTTTCGCTGACGTTCATCCCCCTCTGGACAGCTCGCTTCGATTTTGGCTTCCAGTGGACGGATTTAGTCGTGCCATAGCTCGTTTGAAAGCTAAGAGTGAGACAAATTCACTGAAAGAATCGGCTTGTTCATATCTGTCTTCGTTTATATGTGAGACGCCATTTAAGATTTTGGGACATTGGCGAAAAACGACAGAGTTAGAATTTGGGACGTTTTGGGCTGTAGCTTCAAAACGAAGCATCGGATTGGAAAACGGATTTCAGATTTGGAATCAGCGTGAAATTCTCTATCTGTATGGTGAGTTTCAAGTCAATCGGAGAGAAAAACTTTTCGCTGACTCCCCCCCCTCTGGACAGCTCGCTTCGATTTTGGCTTCCAGTGGACGGATTTTGTCGTGCCATAGCTCGTTTGAAAGCTAAGAGTGAGACAAATTCACTGCAAGAATCGGCTTGTTCCTATCTGTCTTCGTTTAGATGTGAGACGCCATTTAAGATTTTGGGACATTGGCGAAAAACGACAGAGTTAGAATTTGGGACGTTTTGGGCTGTAGTTTCAAAACGAAGCATCGGATTGGAAAACGGAGGCCAGATTTGGAATCAGCGTGAAATTCTCTATCTGTATGGTGAGTTTCATGTCAATCGGAGAGAAAAACTTTTCGCTGACTCCCCCCCCTCTGGACAGCTCGCTTCGATTTTGGCTACTGGTGGACGGATTTAGTCGTGCCATAGCTCGTTTGAAAGCTAAGAGTGAGACAAATTCACTGAAAGAATCGGCTTGTTCCTATCTGTCTTCGTTTAGATGTGAGACGCCATTTAAGATTTTGGGACATTGGCGAAAAACGACAGAGTTAGAATTTGGGACGTTTTGGGCTGTAGCTTCAAAACGAAGCATTGGATTGGAAAACGGATTTCAGATTTGGAATCAGCGTGAAATTCTCTATCTGTATGGTGAGTTTCATGTCAATCGGAGAGTTTCAAGTCAATCGGAGAGAAAAATTTTCAACATTTTTCGGAAAAACGAGTTAGAATTTTTGCGATGGCTGCCTACTGTAGAGCCAAAACGAAGCATCGGATGGGAAAACGGAGGCCAGATTCGGATTCAGCGTCAAATTCTACGAGGAAAGGGTGTATTTCCAGCTCAATCGGAGCACTAGAACCGGAGATAGACGGGTTTTTAGTGTTTGGATGATGGGTATTACGTCATCAGCTGATCGGCACACACTATATAAGCTGGGAACCGACAGAGACTTGTCATTCAGACGAGAGATTGCCAACGGTAAGTCGTCTCTCTGAGCTCCGATGATAGCTTCGGACATTCCAAATCCCGAGTTTCTGTAAGAAACCGACTTAGAAAATTTCATTGCTGATATCAGCTAAGGCGTCAGACTTAGAGGTTCGCCAGGAGATGGCCTTCGTCTCCAGGCCATAAAAGACTCCAAAACTTTAAAGGCTTGTAACTTTGCTTCTACAAGTCCGTTTGACTTGATTCAAAAAAGGTTCGGTCGCTATTGACCTGCCTTAAGTGATAGACTACTTATAAAATTTCATAAGTAGTGCTAAAAAGTTGAAAATTTTAAATTCACTTTTTTTGGAGGTTTTCTGGGGTTTTCGACCCTGCTGAAGTCAATGAAAGCATTTTTAATGATGTCTGAGCCAGTCTTCTGATGGTATAAGCGGCTTTTCACTGAAAGCGAGCAAGACACGGAGAGTTTTGCTGTAATATTCCACTGACAGGGTGTTCCTTCGGGACGGCGGACGATGCCGTAGTGATAAGTGTGGCAAGGGAGTGTGTCATAGTTTAGACCGTAACCGCTGGGACAACTCATGTCTCATGTTGGGCATTTGACACAGTTCTCAACGTAGCACTTTGAACGCCAATCGGTTGAGTCTTAGCTATCTTGTCATGGGTGGCCTCTAAACATCTCCATTGCAAAACGCTGGTGAATCAAGCTCTCTACGGCTTGCTATCAAGCTGATCAAAGCAATAACTTGGGATGTTTCCTCAAGGTTTTCAAGTATGCTAAGTTTAAATGTGCTATCAGATTTCAATTTTAACTAAGTCTAAGGCAGCTTTGAGGGGTTAGATCCCAGCTACTGTTCACTACCTTTGACTCGGCGTTGCTGTTACCACTTCGGGGCAGTGACAATGATGTCTTCAGCTGTAAATAGCGGGTATCGGGGAAGATCTCTCACTTCCCTAGTGATCAGTACAAGGCCTTCGGGCTGTCGACGGGATCGAGTGCTACTCACTATACTCAAATCTATCATTCCTCACTAAGTGTAAAATCATTGTTTTCCGTTTTTCGCTTCAGAAATGCCGAAATACAATAATATGAAGACCAGTTTCAAACTGTGTCAATGCCGGAAGGTATTCCGAGCTGACGCCTTCAAGAAACACGCTTGCACTAACAAGAAACAGATAGGGGTCGCTCGCTACTATTGCGGAGCCCACAAAGTCAGTCGCTTAAGTGAGCGGCTGGAGGATTGGCACTCACAACACAGCGAGTGTCAAACAGGCGAAGTAGGCGAAGAAGAACGGAGTTCACTCTTCGCTACTGAGCTCCGTTCTTTGGAGCTACAATCTGCCAACGAGCAAGAACGGAGTTCACTCTTCACCACTGAGGCCACTGAGCTACAATCCGCCATTGAAGCGATTGCCGCTCTATCGTCGCTTAGTAGCGAGAGCTCGCTGTCCAGCAGCGATAGTGAGGAGGAGGAGGGAGAGCTACAGTCGGAACCTATCGAGGACGTCGACCTCGATCGCGAGACCCCTACAGCCGTAACTGTGAGCGGAATTGCAACATGTCGCAATTTTGTCAAGCGCCCACCGGTGATCGCCGAACGGGATAGACTAAAGAAAGAGGTGGAGAAGTTGAAGGAGGAGGCCTTCTCATACAAGGCAAAGTATGAGGACCTAAAGAACGTGGCCGGAGAGATGAAGAAGGTGAAGGAGAGATTAAGCGAGCGGGATGGCGAGTTGGAGCAGGAGAGGCTCAAGACTCTAGAGGGGAAAGCCAGAGAAGAGGCTTTGCTAGCAGAGAGGGAAAGTAGGGAGAAGGAGATACGAAGGTTGAAGGAGGAAGTGGAGAGACTCCGTGTGCAGATGGCTAAGGTTGTCGAGACGAACCACGAGCTGCACCGTTCGGCGCAGCTGGTGGATCGCGATCGAAGGGTGCGTTCCAGTCGTCTGCATATCCCTATTAGAAAGGGGAGAGTAGCAGAAACTCCTCTCTTGTACGAGCGTGGAAGAGGGGAGAAATGCTACGCTCGGGTGAAGGGGTGGATTGTCTACACTTCACCTTCGATCATCGTGATCCGATCTCGAATTTCCTTTATGAGGAAGCGTCCGAGAAGATCTGTAAGTAAAAATGACTAAATTAAAATGTAAGATGATAACTCACTACTTCTTTCTTTACAGACATCCAAGAGAAGCGACCACCCGCCCCGTTGCCGGAGCCGCAGTCGAAACAGCAAGCCTGAGTCCCTACCACACACCCCGAGAACGAACCACCGGCTCTCTTAAGGGCCACCATGGGGCAAGACATGATAGAACCTCCACGCGGTTTGCCCTGGGCAGTCTTCGGACTGGCGAATACTATCATTAAGTTGAATCTGCTATCAGTCAACTTGAACGTTACAAATGAAGTTCGGTGTAATACTTCCTTTCGACGGGCGTTCCTGTAAAGGGCGGCGGTGAAACCCGTAGCTATGTATACCGCAAGGGACATTCGGCAATGGTCAATCTTGTTAAACCTCTCTGCGTCATGTTTGCAAGTGATTGCCTCTGTCTCAACGTAGTATGCATTCGCGCCAGGGCGACATTTAGCCAACTGTCGAAGGTTACCTAAAACTTTCCATTGCATACGTTATGAGAACCATGAGTTCTACCTGTCTCTATCAATGAGATGAATTGATGAATGGAATGAAATGGGAGGACACTCACGCGCCACACGCAACATAACACACTTCTCTCTTCCGTAGTCTAACAAGCTCTTTACACATGGATCGCAGTCGATTGCTATCCCTGTATCAGAAGTGTAAGCTATCTTAATTTTATTTGACACTATTTCATCTACCATCATCACCCATATGAAATGTTATAAGATTTACAAGTTAAACTAAGTGTGCTACTATTTCCAAATGAAAAAGTATACATGGTTAAATCATCCACTGAAGCCCCATTCAAGTAAGTCAGTATGAAAGCAAAGATAATATGAAATAAAAATTTATTATGGCATGTATTTCAAAAGGTCTTCATCGTCAATATCGTCCCAGAGTCTGGCTTCACATAGATAACAAAAACAGTTCACTTGTTTCAATCGTTCTTCCACTGCGAGCCTCACTTTGTCAATATACTCTCACTCCGACATAGTTCGTGGCTGGGAGTTAGGGGTGTACCACTCCCATAATTGGTGGAGGAATTTGCTGCTGGTGATTTCCATCACATCGTCAGTATCGTACTGGAGATACTTCCACCTCACGCCTGTTAAGTCGGGACACTCCTTCTCACATACACTCTCTTCGTTGTCCGCTGGTAATGACAACTTTCTGATATTGTCCAGTCGGTACACTTTCTCTACCTTCCCCTTCGTTGGAGCGTTTGGTGCAACGAGCGCCTTTGGTGTTGAGGATGGAGAAGAGAATTTTGTGTTTGGTGTTGTTGGAGGGCTTGTCATGTTGACTGTGAATAATAACTTTGAAATGTTTTCTAATTCTTAAGTATCAACAAGCAACCAATCAGAATGAACAGCCAATGAATGATGAATATGAAAGTATATATATGTAAAGTGACATTCGTGTCATTTCACTCTGTCTTTGAGACGTATAAGTGAAGTGTTCTCTGGCGAATTCTATATTTGAGGTGTACAAGTGAACTGCTCTCTCGTGAATTCCAAATTTGAGTGAAGTCTCTATCTTGTTGAAGTATCAACCTTAAACTTGATTTCGTTGAAATGGTAAGTTGAAGATTTCCTCTCTCATCTCCCTCAAACGTGTGGCTAATAGCATCTTCCTCAATTTCAGGCATCAACTTAATCACCAACGCCCTCCCTTCTCGAGGAAAGTTTAGAGTTGTTGAGTCAAGGTAGGTTGTAACAATACACTGAGACTTGAACAGAGATGAAAGAATGATTTCTCTTTCAGGTGATACCAGTCCCATCTCGAGCGAGCCCATGTCAACATTGTCGCGGGAATGTGCTGACTGTGGGCACATCTTCACGAGAAAGCGCGATCTCGTCCGACACATCAAGCGAGGTGTTTGTAGACCTAAGTCAGCATCAATCTCCGAAGGTGGGGATGATTCTGTTAACGATGTCTCCTTTTCTTGCGACTTGTGCGCTCAGTCTTTCGAGACACGTTTTGAACTATCTTCGCACAGACTTCAACATACACACAAGAACGATACCTACACCAACGGTACCTCCTCTATCCGACTCACTGAAGTGTCCATAAATAATTTAGTGAGGAACTACCAGATGGACTCCTCAGAAACCATTGCTAACTTTGAGGAATGGTTTCATCAAAATTCATCATTGATAGAAGCGCTCTTCAACAATTTAGACAATTTTAGGATGAAGGCGCTCATCTATCTTAAAATAAAATATGTAAAAATCGACCACCATACTGGACAAATAATAGAGAGGTTGGAGTTTCACATACCCTCCTCTCCTGCAACCGAGGTTGTAGACTATGAGTCTTGGATAAATTTTCACATCCAAGGATTAAAAGTAAATATTGATAAATTTAACGAGCGCGATAGCGGTCTCATTTTTGACGGCATTGAGTCCGCCTTATTTAAAATCAGTTTATTAGGAAATCATAGTGGTCGAGGCTCCTTTGAACTTCCAAAAAATTTAAAAAACAAAACAGCAGTCATCAATGTCGATTGCGAATCGCAATGTTTTAAATATGCTGTCCTCTCCATTCTCCACTATAATGACATCAATGCGAATCGAAATCGCACATATATCTATAGGCAGTGAGAGAATGAATTAAACTTCGATGACTGTAATAGTGACGATATGAAAATTAAAGATATAGAAAAATTTGAAAAATTGAACAAGATTAAAATAGTTCTCCATGTTTTGGAAAAAGGATTGAAGGGTGTGCGCTACAACTCGCGTTCGAGTTGTTATGAACGTACAGTAAACCTGTTATTAGTAAAACAGGATGATAGTGAGGAATGGCACTACTGCGGTATTCCCAAAATCTCTCGCTTATACCACCACTTAGAAAACTCTAGTAGAGAGTTATGTTACTGCGACAGATGTATTCGGAACTTTAGGAGGAAAACTAAATTTGAAACTCATTATGAGTGGTGTAAGCGAGGTAAACTGCAAATGGAACGCATGCCCCAAGATAAGGAGTTTTCATATAGAGAGAATGGCGATGAACTAAGTCCTCTTCGTGTCATCTATGCTGACATCGAATGTTATATCGATGATAACATCCATCGACCAGCAGCCATTTCCTGCTATGAAGTATGGCATGATCACTTTAGGGGTAGGCAAAATAAAATGCGCGTCTGGCAAGGTGAGGATTGTATTTACCATTTCCTACAATTCCTCGAACAGGCTGTAAAATTTCAACAAAAACATGATGGTGAACTCTATCGCAGATCATTGCATATGACAGCAGATGATCAAGCTAAGTTTGATAGTTGCAACGTTTGCTCCAAATCTAGTAAAACATTTGATGATAAGATTAAGAAAGTGTGCGACCATGATCACATTACTGGTAAATTTAGAAACGCACTCTGTTCAAAATGTAATTTTTCGCTGAGGATGAAGCGGCGAACATTACCCGTCATTTTCCATAATTTTAAGGGCTATGATAGCCATATGATAATAAAAAGAGGTTTAGGCCAAATGAAAGAGTGGAAGTTTGATGTAATAGCTCAAACGAGAGAAAAGTTTATGGCCATGACAGCAAAAGTACCCGTCGATAAAACCAAAGAAAATAAGACGGTCTATTTCAATATAAAATTTTTAGATTCCTACCAATTTATGGCTGCATCACTGGCCTCTCTCGTACAAAATCTAAAGTCTCTTCCACTAACACAAAATCTTAAGAAGCAATATCCAAATTTAACTAATGAAGTCATCACACGGAAAGGAGTCTTTCCATATGCATATCTTGATGCGATTAGTAAACTCGGTGAGACTTCTCTTCCGCCCATAGATAAATTTAAAAATGATTTGAGCGGCGCAGAATGTAAGAGCGAAGATTATGATCATGCACAAGATGCATGGATAAAATTTGACTGCCATACATTTGGTGAATATATGATTGCCTATCTTAAGTTAGATGTGTTTTTGCTGGCTGACGTTTTCCAAGAGTTTCGACGAGTGGCATTGGAAGAAGATAGGTTAGATCCCGTCCACTTTGTCAGTCTACCAGCCATGTCATTTAAGTCTGCTTTTAAAATGACTGGTGAGACCATTCATCTCTTACAAGATCCAGAGATGTATAATTTATTTGAGCGAGGAATTCGCGGTGGTCTCACATTTGTAAATAAACATAGGTTAAAATCTGAAACAGTAGGTAATGATCATACCCATCTTAAGTATGATGACCAAAATAATTTGTATGGTAGTTCATTATCCAAACCGCTACCTCACTCTGAGTTTAGCTGGTTAGATGATAGTGAAATTCAACATTTCTCCAACCCTTCTAACATACTAGCAATTCCAGATGAAGGTGATTGGGGATATTATTTTGAGATAGATCTAATCTATCCAAATAATATTAAACATAAAACCGTAGATTTTCCACTCGCACCCGAATCAGGTGGAGTGAGTAAAGATATGTTTTCCGACTTTATGAAAAAATTTCATAAAGATTTAGAATCATGTGGACAACCCAAGTATAAGCCTTGCCGCAAACTTTTGCTCACTCAATATGATAAAGAAAACTATCTAGTCCACTTTAGCATCTTAAAATTTTATTTAGAAATGGGCATGATTTTAAAAAGAGTTCACCGCATTATTAAATTTAGACAGAAAGCCTTCCTCAAACCCTACATAGATAGTAACAGCCAGAAACGTGCACTAGCCCAAAATAATTTTGAAAAAGATTTTTATAAATATAAGAACAACAGTCTATTTGGTAAGACGATGGAGGATGTTAGAAAGCGCGTAAACTACAAACTAGTTAATGATGATCAAAAGTATCACAAATTGACCTCATCACCTCTATTCATCGATAGAGATATAATTGATGAGGATCTTGTAGGTATTAAAATGATAAAATCTGAAGTTGAGTTGTGCAAACCCATCTATATTGGTCAAGCTGTTCTAGATTACTCCAAGCTTGAAATGTATCAACTCTTCTATAAAATACTAAAACCGTGTCCTCTCGTAAAAGAGGTTCGTTTGTTGGGTGGTGATACAGATAGTTTCTTTTTAGGTATTACCACTCAAAAAGATTTAAATTTTAATGAAGTAGGAAAATCTTTAGAAAGATATTTTGATACATCAAATTATCCTGCTGATCATCCACTATACTCCATCAAAAATAAGGCCAAACTTGGTTGTTTTAAGGATGAGACAGCAGGGAAGGAGATAGCTGAAATGATTCTCCTCCGTCCAAAAATGTACAGTATGAAATTAAAGGATAGTGATGATAGCATTAAGCGCGCTAAAGGCATATCAAAATCCATTGTGCAAAACATGAAACATAAGAATTTCAGGAAAGCCTATAGAAATAAAAATATAACGTTTGTCAATATGACAATCTTAAAATCTAAGTCGCATGAGATCAAAACTTATACTCTTAAGAAACGGGCGCTTTCAGCATGGGAGGATAAGAGGTGTTGGATAGGACATAACATATCTCTTCCACATGGACATCCTGACACAAACATACCACCACCCAAAAGAATTAAACTCACACTACCACATTCAGGAGACGTCTTATTATAATCATCCTTAACTTAGTATTTTGATGTTGATTTCTGTAGATAAACATTGCTGTTTTATGTATCGCATGAGATTGTTTTTCCTTGTGAATATGTGTCCACATCTGTACATTCCCCATGTGATGACTTTTCCACTGAAAGACATTTTTCCTATCCCTGTATATTTCCACCCTTCACGAAGTAAAAAGACTTTTGTATATAGCAATCTTTATTGAAGTGCGCTCATGTATATATTTTTCAGTGGATGTTGTATAAAGTCTATTGCTTCACATTCATGTACATATTTCAATAAATGTTGTATAAAGACTTCACTTTGTTTTCCGAAACACTAACGTTATGAGGGATTTAGTATCTTTCACGTGGATGCACTCTTGTAAACCATTGGTAATTTTGATAGCAATAGAGGGTATCATTTGTTTGACGACGGGATGATAGAAAATAGATTCAAGCATCTTCTCGACTATTCCATATGAAGCGTCTTTATCATGAATGAAATCACGTAAAATGTATTCTTTTTTCTCACCAACAGAAATAGGTAGAATCAAATCACTTTGAATGTAAAGGTGCTGTTCATGTTTATCAAGTGTCATTGGTGTTTCTATACCAATCGTATGCGCAGCAGTAAACACAGTTTGTAGCATTGAAAAACCAAAGATTTTTTTCAAATTTTTGCTCAATTGACATTGTATGTCATCACCCAGTTTCAGAACAACGCGTTGATTTTCAATTGAAAACGAAATGTGGTGTGTCTTTACATCATATTTACTTTTCATCACATGCTTCAACTTCTGCTGTATATAAGGATTTACTACATGAATGAAGCTTTCAACTGTATGATATAGACGCGGCATTATATTGATAGCAACTTTAGATTCTTGATAAGACTGGTAAATTTTCTTGATGCGATTACCATAGATGTCCACCCACCATTCATCATTAACTGAATCAGCTTTAGTGTGATATTCATGGGAAGCATAAACCAAACCGCTTCCAATAATAGGTGTTGGATGTCTTACAAAATGACGCAAGGTTGGAGAGAAATAAACTGTAAGTTTGTCATTATATTTCTGAATAACCAACTTATTTTTGTCCGCCATAATTTTCTCTCCATACTTCTTACCCACAGTCTCATTCCATCGTTTTACTAACTCAATAACACCACGCTTTTTCAAAATGATGCGTTCTTCGCATTCTACAACATCTTCATCAAATATTTTAAATCTATAATGAAATTTGTTGATTCGATTTGAATAAACTTTTCTAACATTTGCAGTAGCAATTGATGTTAGATGTAGTCCATGACCAAAACCAAGATGTGGATAGAATTCATTATCCAACCTCAGCGTAAGACCTTTAGTAAAAGAATGAAAGCGGAGGAACTGTCTCCCACTCCAATGATAGATAGTAAATTCATAAGCTTTCTGATTTTTATTCGTCATGATGGAAGTATTACCACTGTTGAATGCCTTAATAATTTTCTCATTCCCAAATGGTTCATAAGAATCTGATTTTATCTGAATCCATTCATAGTTCCACTTTCCATCTGATGTTAAATTGTATGGGAACTGAAATGCATTATTCATCGTTATTCCATCATGGGTGCGAGGTGTCAATATCATTTCTTCCAAATCATTCACATTCTGAATATTGCTATCATAGCAAATACTAGAAACGCCAACCTCCCATTCACCTTCTAAATGCAGTGGCCGATTTAATTCTACTCGATAGTCTGATGGTTTATTTTTGGGAAATTTATTCATAGAAGCATTACTGGGCAAGTAGATTAGAAACGAGTCCTTATTTTCACTTTCCATATTATTCACATTGGAAAAATATATTAGCATACTTTTGCATTAACTCTTCATTCGGAAATGGAGTGTGATACTTGTCACAGCATCTTTATGAAAAGGAATCAACGCACCAGCATCGTCATAAATGGCAATATCAATTTGTGGGATGTAGTTTGATTTCAGCTTTGTATAATGCACTTTCTTGAAAGTATGCTCAGATAAAATACTGCAGCTTTTTGGCTGGTATGGTATCATTGCTAGCAATGGAGCTTCAACATCTCCCACACGTACATCTTCACCAATATTGGAATATATCTGAAAATAGTTAATACGACGCGATAGCGACATGTCTGCGCTAGCTTTGGTTACAGTACCACTTTTAAAGATATTTTGATCAAAACCCAAAATGTCCATTAGAGTTTTATCCATAATTAGTTCAATACCTTTTCCACTTATAGTGAGAGACAAAGTACCTTCTTTTTCAGAAAATGAAATATGTTGCTCATTAATCACTTCATTTAAATAATCTACAACCAATTTAACCGAAGTAATAATGTGAGGCATCAACACTCTTGTTTCATGTAAGATACCACCTAAAGGCTCTACACACTTTCTGTATAAAGATACGGTCCATTCTGTATCAAATTGATTTGACCTTTCACATGGTAAATGTTTCATATCAGATTTTTCATGAACAGCTGCAGAACGATGTCGTAAGAACTAATGAAAATTTTTTGAACAAACTAATACTAGATCATCATCATTTAATTTGCCTATTGCAATATGATTAGATGATTTGATATAAGTCAATGTTGCCACTTGTTTACCATCAACTCGAAGGAGATAATTAAATTTCTTCAATAATGTTTCAGGAGTCATGTTTGTCTTTCTTGGCTTAATCACAATTTTCTTCACCAACGTCTTCTCATTTTTTGGAATAAGATCTACATAATAAGCTTCCTCTCGATATATTAACTGTTTATGACCACTTATATGGTAATTAACGTTAAAATTATCGTAGCTTGTTAAGGCGCTAGCGAGGTAACCTAAATCATTTCTTAAACTTGGACTTAAACCAACAATCCAATCTTTCTGAACTACATGATGTACATAATTATAATCATCATTGTGCGGAGTAAATTGGACAATATGTTTACACGCTTTATTCAAGAAATCATATATAAACTTTTTACATGATAAGAGTGACCACTGTGGAATGTATACTCGACACCCCTTTTCACATTGATAAGCAGCTGTACGTCTCATATTAATAGTCATCACCTCATGATCAAAAGTATAGACACAGTTGCTATGAACAAGTTGAGTGACACCCACTTCCCAATTTCCATTTAGCTGTTGTGCATGATCAATGGGAGTAGAAAAGAGTGCGGCTCGATTACTAGCAAATCTCTTTGTAGCCGCATTGCTAAGCAAAATATGATAAAACGACATTTTTATATTGCTGATCTGCGACTTTGCATAACATCATGAAGACTTGGATTTTGGACTCTCTACAATATATCAGAGTTGATCGTGATGGAAACGTACATTTCAAAAATTCTCATGGTCATACATCAAGAGGTATTACATTAACATGGCGACAATTTGTCAACCTCAATGATATCATGAGGGATTTGGAATATTTTGAAACATTAAGATTCATCTCCTTGGGTGATCAAGTTTGGCTTCAGCATTACAGAAATGAAATTCAAATCTACCATTCTCATTCCGCAAACTTTTTCTCATTTCGCAAATACAATTGGGAGAAGTATAGAAGATACATACATCGCTCCATCATGACATTTATTCGTCGTGAGTTCATCGCCCTACTATGCAAATCTTAATCAGACATGACTACCACGCACCATGAGTTGGAAATTAGATTCCCTACAACGTATTGAAACGGATCATGATCGAAACGTCTATTTCAAAGATTCAACTGGAAATGTGAGAAGAGAGTTTGCTTTATCTTATCGACATTTTCAATCTCTACATCATATCATGAAGGATTTGAAATACTTCTATATGAAAAGACATTCGCGTATTGGAAATCGCATCTGGTTGCGCGTCAACAATCGGCGAATTCAACTCTATCATTTCCAACTTCATACTAACTTCACATTTCATCAAGGTAGTTGGGAAAAGTATAAAAGGAAGGTACATCGCTCAATTTACTCATTCTTTCATCATGAAGCGCCATCGCTACACCATCGTCAACATTCTCCGTCGCTTCAGACTCTACACCAAAATCGATCTCACAACATTACACCAACAGCTTCCAAACAGCAAGTATTACCCGGGCCGACCTCAAATGTTAGTGGTGAAGATGAACAATTCACGGAATCTTCAACTCTTCCCAAATGGGACTGTACAGATTCTCGGCGTCCTTTCTCATTCATCGGCGCAGTCAATGCGCTTAGAGCTACAAAGACTACTACGTCGGATATGGAAGAGGGAGAGGTGTGTGATGTCGAATCTGACTGTGGACAATATGGTGATCTCTACTCAATTGAGTGACAGTCTATCATTTTTGAAGATTCGTACCAGCAGTTACAATTTGTGTTATGAACCCGAACTTTTTCCTGCAGCTCTCATTAGTTATTGGTTACCTGTGCATGTGGCAATCTTTCATAATAGTAAAGTGATCATTACTGGACTAAAATCTCATGTACAAGCAAATGTGATCCTAGACTATCTCATTGAGTATGTACATACCCAGCGGATTGTAAAATAAAAAACAATTTTTCCAACATGATGTTTTTATTTCAAATCATGATAGAACTTACAAATCATTTTTTCATTAGAGGATGGATTACATGAAAAGTTTTGAATAATAGATGCAAATCGAGATACATGTAAACGTTTTAAGATGAAGTACAGTACAAAAGCACCACACGTTGATGAAAGTGGATGTTGTAGTATGCGTTCATTTCGCTGATATTGACGCGTATGTTTTCTCAACCACTGCTGTGTTGGTATATTTGGAGGTTGAGCAAGAGAGTCAAATAGTTCAACACGTCGGTCTTCTCCAATAAAGATCGCTTTCCAATGCTCACCGCCTAAATTCTGAGAATGAGTGTTTAGCACAATAAAGATGGGATAGTGATTTACTGCAGGTGGTAAGGTATCGAGTGAATAGACATTATCGAAAGATTTCAACGTCGCTTCGTTTGCATTACGCTGCACTTTAGTCTATATATCGTCAGCAGTCAACCAACTCATTAACGATTATACTGAAGAATCACGTCACGATACTTTGTAATTTCAATGTTTGAATCGAAGACTGCATAAATTAATACATTGATCGTCTCGGGTAGTGTTCTTTTGAACGTCAAATCCAAACGAATATTATGAGGCACGTTCGCTTGACGATAGGGTGCACTAATATCGCTGTCAGCGGTCAAATCAAATGCATAAATAGTATATCCACTCTTAAACTCTTTCATAGTCAGTCCGTTGGTGTCATCCGTATTGTAAAAGCCAAAGACATCCATAAAATCAACATAACTGCGCATAAATTGATCCGAAGCAAAATCTGGTTTGTAGGGTGGACCAGGATGACTCACACCATTTACACGTAAAGCAATTTCACTTAACTGATTGTGTTTAAAATTGAAAGGATTCTTCTTTATATTACCATTAAATGCATCATTTTCAACCATTGCCACCATGAGGAGCTTCGGTGCTTCCGATGGAAAGAGGCCATCTTTCATGAAACTCTTTTGATCTTTCGGAATTGTAAAGGTGAGAAGCTTTGTATGCTGAACGGGGTAAATGGCATTTTGGCGGTTAAGGCCTTCAGCATGCCCTCAAATGACACTTGGATTCGGTACTACTCGACGAATGTAAAGTGCAATATCTTCCACATGAATTCTAAAATTGGCAACTTTAGCAAATGCATTCAGCGCAAATTCAGGCTTATTCAATGTCAGCTTGAGTCGCATGCTGGTATTACACAGTAAAAACTTTGACTGTCTAAAGAAGTCTAAATTCAGCGGACCATATAGCTGACATACTTTACTATCTTTAATCATAGCAGATCGCTTTACAAAGCCACTGTTTGTTTCAACATCAAATTTTCCTGCTTCATCTCTGTACCATCCCATGGCTTCCATATGACTTTTTTGTGCTGCTGGATGAAACTGTGATACATGATTGAAATATGATTTATAGGGATAATCGCTTTGACCACCTTCCACCTGCTGCTCTCCAATCGTTAGAGAAACATCGCGAAGTAATGTAGTCAATGGTAAATTGTTCAGTCCAACTTTATGTGTATCGTCAATAGCAGTTCCATCTGCTTGCTGAATTCTAAACCTCAAATCAAGCATCGCATAACTCATATCTATGTAGTCATCACTACCACCAGGAATAACAAATTCAATGGGGCCAGCATTCTCAGCTGTTCGAGGATGATAATCTACAATACTTGAACTAAGAATATCTGTCTGTATGGCTTGTTGATCGAACAAACAAAAACCGGAAGTTTTACACTCCATGATTAGAAGTTATAGCAGCGTCGTCGTTTAGCGCCTGATGAATGATTAGAGCCTCTGCGACGTTTGCGTGAATGCCTTTTGACTGAAGATCGCACCTTACCAGCTCCGCGATGTTTCCTCCTTCCTTTTTTCATTCGTTTAGGTGATTTCTTTCCTTCAGTAACACCAGCAAAGGTCTGCTTCAATGTTTTTAAACCGCGTTCCTTCCCACGATTCAACAAACTGCTCTTAAAACTTCTACCTCTGGAAAGATCACTAGCAACATCACCAGCAAAGCCAACAGCATTACTTAAAACATTTCGTTTTAAAGATCTACCGACATTGGATATGAGAGGTGCTACAACAGATTTCAGTGCACCAAGTATGCTACCTCCACGTTGGTGGCGAGCGCCGATGTAAATTTGTCCTCCACCACTTACATAGGAGGGTCGTGAATAAAATGAGGCAGTTGGATTCATAGCTCAAACCCTAAACATTGTTAGTTACAACTTTGCATGAATCACTGTCGATCACTTAGATGAAAGATGTCGGCACGACGCATCCAAGAGTTCGTACTTGAAGGATAACCAGTCCATTTAACAAGACACCATTCTTCACCTTGCCGTTTTTTACATCAAATGATTTTCTCTACCAAATATGTTTCACTTTCAGTGACTACCTCAATCTCATCGCGGTAAAAGCTACCCTCAATTTCTTCATTATCGTAATCTTTCAACTTGTAGGTGGTTGGAGAGTCTTTTTGATTAATCCTTGATACTGTAAATACCTCCTCTGTCCAATTCGGAAGGTACCCTTTAGCAAAAACACTTTTCACTTTTGAGATACGAACTTTATCACCAATTTTCACATCACTTTTCACATGAGTGCGTTTACGTTGGAATGATTCGCGCACTTTATCTACATTGTCAGCATTTACATCTACTGGTCTGAGTCCAATAGAACGATGGATAGAGTGATTGTAGGCATGGAGTGTATCTTGTAGAACCTTTGTCCAATTTTGTGTCAAGTTGGCAGTAAAATGTCGCCACAAGCGATTTTTTAATGTGCGATTAAAACGTTCAACGAGTGCAGCTTTATAAGCACTCTTTACACTAAACAACTCAATGTCATGCCTCTCAAATAATCTTCTCACATGCTGATTTTCAAACTCTTTTCCTTGATCACTCTGAATTCTTTTTGGAATGCGACCTTCTCGAAAAATTGTTTGGAATGCTTTTGCTACTCCTTTCCCTTCTTTAGTTTTTAAAGGTTGAGCCCACGCATAACGCGAGAAAATATCAATGACGGTTAAAATAAAATTATTGCCCGAGTTATGTTTTGAAATGGAGGCGACATCGCACAAATCTGCTTGCCACTGTTCATCGATGTCATGAACAATATAATGGCGGGTGCGGTACTTCTTTTTCGCTTGTTTGTGGAGTGTATAGGTAGCCTGACCTTTTAACCATCGTTTCACTTGTGATTGTGGAAGACCACTCGCTTTTGATAATTTCTTGATAGATGCAAATCCTGCCGGATGTTTTACATCATAATAGATTGACTTCAAACGTTCAGTCGATGACGACTGACTCTTTTTCCTCCTTCTCATCTTTTTGTTTTCTTGCCTTTCTACATTTACAACAACTGCAGCATTTAGCTTTAGCGGTTTTGCGATCGTGTTCACATTGCTTAGGGGTTTCATTATGAGAGCTGGCGCAGCAAGTGCAAGTGACAACGACATTCACCTCTGGCGGCTCATTACATGGCAAGCAACACATCTGCTTCATATTAATAGTCTGAGAACATGTATTTCCTGGGAGGAGCTGTTTTGCGTTTTCCTTTTACTAGTTTTAGTGGCGATGTAGATCTACGTCGAGTTCTTCCTCTTGTTTGCTTAGTGAGTGTGGGAGGGGATGTAGCAGGTGACGTCTTAAACCAATTTGTTGGCATTTTCATCGTCTGAAGCATTGGAGCAGTAGCCACTGTTGAATCAAGTTCTTTCAATGTCTCATTATTCAAAGCAAATTTTGGTACATTATGCTTTTTCAATAGTTTAAGAAAGTATGTCCAACCAGGTGGAACATAGCCCTGACGGCGCTTTCTACGTGTCGCATACTGAATCAAGTCTTCATAACGTGAAGCATCAATCACATTATTTTCATCTGTAATGATTTCTCCTCTATCATTTACATTGAGATGGGGTTCAATACTGTTGAAAAGAGATATGGCATGTGGGCGAGATGCTAAAGGTGTAGCAGTCGATACAGAGTCACGCATCTTATTCTTCAAGTTTTTCAATTGCTCAACAGTTTCCGATTGTAATCATACAGCACGATGTGGATCTTTGATGTGAACATTTTGCTGATAATCTATTTCTTTCCTATACATTTGATTTGCAAGAGGTTGCTTTACTTGCTGCATGACAGTCAATTGTACATATTCATCCTGAGGAATAACAATCATGCGAGAATAAGAACTCATAGTTTGTAGATAATCATGGGAGTTTTCAAAATATCACTTCGAAATCTAAATTCTTCCGGACACTCTTGCGTAAAGTCAATGAATAAGTAACCGTATGGTTTTTCAGTAGCTGCTTGAAAAATTTCAATTAACCTTTTCACTACGGCTGGCATACCAGGTATGCCATGCAAATCATTCCGCCAGCAGCGGTAAGGTTTTCCCCATCACGCGCGCATTTTACGATTGTCTATTGAACTGACAACGAAGTCATTGCTCTATAATACGGTTAATTTTGCCTGTCGAGGTATGTTTTGTTGTAAATAACTAAACACTAAACATGAGGTTAAGTTAGTGAATAAAACTGCAATTTATGAAAATCTTCTAAAAATATTAAAACAAACTCGATCTTACATAATCATCAACAAACTAAACTCTTATTCATTGTTGGTAGCAGTTAATAAAAATCACAAGCTAATCGAGTGAAAAAGTTGGAAGCACTTTCCAGTTGAGCACAGTCCAGGTTTTCCCGCACAGGCAGTGCATTGGAACCGTGACATCTTTCGAAGACCATTTTTAAAACAGATTCTGCATCTCTTCTGGGGCTTTGAGATCAAATCAGTAGCTGGAATCTTTTCCAAACAATGGTCCTGGCTATTTGCAAGCGACATTCGCGCTCCAGAGTTGTTTGCTTGTTGAGATTCTCCACTAGTTTCAATCAGTCGACGACGGTTAGGTTTTCGTTTGCGAGCAGAGCCAGTTTCAAGTACGGGATATTCGATGACATTGTCTGTGTAGCGTAGAAAAGTGAGTGAGCCACCGTACCTTTGATAAAGCACAGAAGAATTTCTGACCAATATATGAATTAGGTAAATAGCGTATTTGGTAAACCACTTGTATGTTTTTCATGTGGGGGAATATGGTTCCAGACATCTGTCTGCGAGATCTACCCCGCCCATGTTTTCATTGTAGAGCAAAACTGAGTTGGGTTTGCTGACAGCAGTTGAAACTCTATCCTTTGAGCGGTACACAACTTCCGTGGTACCAGCGTGGGAAAAAGAATCTATCATGTAGATCAGTTTTTTTCCGCTTGCTTTTTTGTCATCATATCGACTGATTAGTACGTCACCCTTGCGCATAAAAAGACATTGCTGCGCTTGAAAATTGCGATTGCGTAATTGAGGCGGTGGGCCTCTGTTGCTGCGGATGGTTCCAGTAAGTAACGTATCATATTCCAAGAGATATTCGGCGAGAGCACATGAAGAAAACCAATTGTCGGGGAAAATGTGATATCCCATATCAAAGAGCGGACGAGAAAGTTGAACAACAACTTGTTCGGACTTCTTCAATGAGCAGTTTATTTCATCATCCCAAGTGTTTTTTCCAGAATACAGAAGAAAATTCCAAAAGTATCCAGTACTCGCCTCAGACAAGACAAAAGTTTTCAAACCGTAGCGGGCGCGCTTATTTGGCACATATTGCCAAAAGTGCAATCTACCTTTGAATAAAAGCACAGTCATCATCAACAGAAATTTCACGTTCAGGCAAGTAGTTATTCATACAAATATCACGAACCATATCACAAAAAGGCAGAATTTTATCTTCACTCTTTGAATCAGTAGAAAGCGAGTTGTAGGATGCAAAGCGAACAAATTTAGTTATTGAGAAAAATCGGTCTCGTGGCAAGCACTCCATTCGTTCAAAGAAAGGACTGAAGTATTTTTCGTCTTTGCTCCAGTAAAGGTGAAGTTGCTGGCTTCTTGTTAAGTCCCATGAGTAGAGATAATCCGAAATATTTCCGCATTTCATCTTCCGTCACGCTGTCCCATTCCTTTGCGAGTTCATTATCGCTGCGATATATCTCATGCCTCTCATTTGTCCATTTCGCTATTGTGGAAAACAATTTAGATGACAGGAACAAATCAACGAAAAATGAAATATCTTCAACATTTTCAGGAACATCAAGTAAAGGGTTTATGCCAGGTGTGCCTAAGAATTCAGGCATATCAGTCAAACGCGAGTCTCTATCTGGCTCAACAAAATGCCAATCACCAGGATTTTGGATTTCAGCCTCATCCTCACTAGAACTGTCTTCGTCACCTTCTTCATCAGAATATGTCGGCTCTTCATCTGAATTGATGGGACTGTGCGCCGGGTGATGGAATAAATTGTTAATTGCGCTAGACTTGGCAGCTCTTGAAGATCGCGACATGATCCTTGGTTGTACTAAATGCAGAAATGAATGCGTGTTCTCCCGCCTAATTGACCTGCAACGCTGTGAGTGCAAATTATCCAATCAAAAGCGACTTATTCACGGCCGATTCTGACGAACTTGTTATTGTTCGAAAGCGCATTCTACGGTGGATGTGTTTCCCTAAGTCAATATCTAGAGATATGTGCACAAAGGACGATAAAACACTGATTCTCATCTAAAAACATGAATCTGGCATACCAGGTATGCCAGATTTCCTTACCGTATTTTAGAGGGATGATTTGTCATGGCATACCTGGTATGCCAGATTCGCTTACCGCATTTTGAATGATGCTTATCCATGGCATACCTGGTATGCCTGCCGTATTTTGAGGGAATGACTGCTAAAAGCTTACCGTAGTGAAAAGGTTAAGGCTTTTGATCCTCTGGGTGCAACTTGTCGCGCTAAAATTTCAAATTGACTTTTATCTCGCGGATTCTTGAAAATAGCATAATAGTGTGTATTCAGGTTTCGTGTACGAGCTTCTTTTCCATCAGGAAACAAATTTTGTGTGATATAGATGATAAAGCACCTTTTATGATGTGCTGCGCGAGTGAACATATCTGTAACATCTTTTGAATTCTTACTTTCTTTTAATAAATCATCCAATACAACAACATCATTAGACTGAAGTTTATCCACTGGAATAATTCCTTCATGTCGAATAAAGTTGCGACTTTGCAATTCCTGAAACAACGACGGTTGATAAATACCATAACACCAAATCACTCGATTGATAGGTTCCTTAAACAACTCCCTTCTTTTATCCAATAAATTCAGCGTGAAAACAGTTTTACCTGCATGAGATGGACCTGATACAGTCAGAACTTTATCACATTGAAGTCTGAAATCCATTTTATTACTTTGAGACTCAACATTTGCATAATTAACGCTTAGAGCCAAAGATATTACCCAATAGGTTGCCCACGGCAGGAGCTATCATTGGAAGTATTGCTGAAAGGAAACCGCCCTTTTGTGTTAGAGTTTTCCTCTTTCTTTGAAGGGTGACTTTAGGATTGGAGATGAAACGCAATTTTGTGGCATATTGCTTAAGTAACTTTCGTTGTTTTGGCGCTAATATCTTCGTCCTCAACTTCCTCACATGAGAAATAATTTCACGAATGAAATTATCGTTGGCATGTCGTATAGCATTGTATCGCTGATTTGCTTTCATTTGTCGGAGAGCTTGAATGGCTGAAGAAAACTTTGAAGACTTTTTACGTTTCGCCATTTTACGTTTCGCCATTTTCCGTATTAGTCTTTGCTAAAACCTATCTTTACCACATTTGCATAGGTACTAACTATTGCGACATAAGTGACACTCGAAATGAGCAATATCACAGTGGTTACATTTGAAAAGTTGAATGCAATTACGTATGAAACAGCGTTGACAAAAAGCATGCTTACATCTCTTGAAGATGCGCTTTTCATTTCCATCCTTTCGCTTACATACATCACAACACATAGTTTCACCGTTACTGATGTCTATAGCAAATCTTTTTGAAGATATGAATTTGCTAGCCTTTTCTAAATAATAGACGCATGTACAGAAGGAATATACTTCGAGAGTGAGCAGACATAGCTCGAAAACCAGTTGTGGTACAATCAAGTACCACTGAATTTTCAATTTTTCTTTATGGAAAGTTGAATGTGAATATCTGAAATCGCTTCAATCACTAGACTGCTACCATGATGGTTAAATGCGTTAAGACGTTCAGCAATTTTTATCATATGTCTTTTAAAAAATTCTTGGGGGTGATCTACCACTTCCATTGAATAAGAAGCAAAATGGAAAGAGCGACTTTCCACCTCTTCCTTTCCAAAATGACTAAACTTAATTTTCGCAACTAATCGCGCCATGATAATGCTATCAGAGAATGTATTCATTAACTCTAGAAATAGAGTGCTAGCATCATCGACCACTGCTTCGATGTCGGTCTCATCTTTATGAAAATTTATCACATAATCTTGAACAGCTCCTTTTAAACTTTGCCTATGAAAATGTAATGTTCCGCAGTCGTTTGAGAAAGACATGATCGCCCTTTATCTAACCCATCCATTGCATGAAAACAACAACTCTTCTCATAGTAACATTTATTGAATAACGGTAACAAGCATGCATTATAAATCAATGGTTTGAAAGAGATAAAATAGATACAGCTAGTAACTATCATACAGCGAGCAATGATAACCATACAGGACTTTGGCAGTGTTGAGGTAAGGAGGAAAGAAGCATTGGTTATGAACGTAGCTACTACAACGAATAGACAAAATAGGAACACACAAATCCTTAAAACGTTTCGTGACTTCATGATAATGTTGATTCACTCTACTATCCCAAGGTGGGAGCAAAATATCATCAATGATTAGATTGGGAAATACTTTCCTCTCCTTACCAGGATTATTACAAAAGATGCGTATAACATTGAAAGCAGCTAACCATCGTTTAAAGTCAATAAGAAGAGCACTCTCACAAGAAAAGCCATAGTCTTGCAAATATTTCAGATTAAGTCCATGAATGTGTTTTCTCGCCCATTGATCAACATTGGGATCGCAGTTGGCATGTTGATGATAGACACTAACAATCTGATATGTCCAATTGTTCATAGCAATAGCACTGAGCTCCTGTACAGGTTCACCCTCACAATCCATAAAAATGATGATAGAAGCCTAAAACGGAAATTTACACATCTAAGAAAACGTTCTATAACATATTACAAAATGAAGAATTACATCGATGCTTTTCACGACAAAATACACAAATGATATGATGGCAACGAAGAAGTAAAATGTATCTAATAAGACCACGTCTACGACACTCAAAGCACATAAGCGAATTGTCATAGGGTAGAGTTAGGAAAGGACTAGTAATTCTCCTTCTTTGATTTGCGTTTTGATGCTGCATTCTTCTCCGACTTGCGCTTCGTACCACTGCTGTTAAGGATTTGATCAATTATGTCATCCACGTTGGGTGGTTTTGGAATATATAGGATGGATTCCATATGCATGGAGAGAGAGAGGCTATTTTATTATCCTTGTGTCGACCATAATATAGCCCATTCACTTTGAAAAGGATATCCCAAGTACCTTCTCCGAGCTCATCACATCTGATGGGTATTGAATGATCTCCATCCTTCTTATAGTAAGTACACCAATGTGATACCGGTAGGCAAATGTGATTACCATCCCAAATCTTTCTATAGGGAGTATCCTTGTCATCTCTCGCCTTCCACTCTTGAGCAAGAGGAGTAGGAATGTCCATATTTAATGTCACGTACTCCTCAATAATATCAAGTTGGTGGCGAATGTACGGACTCACGGGGATCAGTATGTAGTCCCCATACTGATTGTGCATTATCTTGACATCCGTGGAAGGGAGCATTCCCGTTTGGAGTACTACGCTATGATCATCATAACGCAAGGCTTGTTTAAATTTACGCTGTAGCGGTGTAGGATTATGTACCTTGGATGTTTCTTCCACTGGCCTCAGTTGTAGATGATCTGACCGTAGCGAACCTTGTAACGTTTGACCGCCATTTTGTCCTACTAGTGCAGCAGATGGAGTAGATGCCTGAAAATGAAAAAGATTGTATTAAGTTTACGTTCAAGGGAGGAGAGGGAGGAAAGTAGCGACTTACCATTTTAGTTGGATAATAGAATAGAATAGAGAGAGAAAATATGCGTCCGTCACTCGTGTGATTCAACGATAGAATGATTCTCAATGTGGAAGGCTCGCTATTTATATAGAAATGCTTGATTCTCATTGGATGATGATCCTCATTGGACAATAACATCAAGCTGATTCCAAATCTGAAATCCGTTTTCCAATCCGATGCTTCGTTTTGAAGCTACAGCCCAAAACGTCCCAAATTCTAACTCTGTCGTTTTTCGCCAATGTCCCAAAATCTTAAATGGCGTCTCACATCTAAACGAAGACAGATAGGAACAAGCCGTTTGTTTCAGTGAATTTGTCTCACTCTTAGCTTTCAAACGAGCTATGGCAGGACTAAATCCGTCCACTGGAAGCCAAAATCGAAGCGAGCTGTCCAGAGGGGGGAAAGTTCAGCGAAAAGTTTTTCTCTCCGATTGCGTTCAAATTCACCATACCGATGCAGAATTTCACGCTGAATCCGAATCTGGCCTCCGTTTTCCAATCCGATGCTTCGTTTTGAAGCTACAGCCCAAAACGTCCCAAATTCTAACTCTGTCGTTTTTCGCCAATGTCCCAAAATCTTAAATGGCGTCTCACATCTAAACGAGGACAGATAGGAACAAGCCGATTCTTTCAGTGAATTTGTCTCACTCTTAGCTTTCAAACGAGCTATGGCACGACAAAATCCGTCCACTGGAAGCCAAAATCGAAGCGAGCTGTCCAGAGGGGGGGGACGTCAGCGAAAATTTTTCTCTCTGATGGCGTTCAAATTCACCATACCGATGCAGAATTTCACACTGAATCCTAATCTGGCCTCCGTTTTCTCATCCGAGCACTCCTTCCACTCGAAACACCCCATTTTACAACCCAACATTCAGGAGATTGCACGAAAAACATCACACACTATAGCCTCAAGACTAATCCTGGCGGTCGCCCAAGTCCACCACTTCACTCTGTCGTTGCAATGGGGGGGGGAGTCAGCGAACATTTTGTGAACATGGACCAACCTTGCCGGCACACCACGAGAGAGTACAACCTCTGTCGTTCCAGAGGGGGGGGGAGTCAGACTCGAAGCACCTCGGCGGCCGACCACGACACTCTGTCGTTCCAGAGGGGGGGACGTCAGCGACGGCGGCCATCTTGCGCTATCCGGTGTTTGTCACTTGCTTACTACTTTCACCTGAGGATGGCAAATGATTTGCTGAAACATGTTGTGCGCTCCTAACAATCTTGTTTTGAATTTCAATATATATATATATATATATATATATATATATATATATATATATATATATATATATCATTATCCGCTGCAACACTCTCTGCGTTCGAAATTGCATTGGTGATGAGGAAATCGCGTTTGTCGCTGAGATATTCACTTAAGCTTAACAACTTTGCTACTGCTTTATCAAGAGTGAGAGTGCTGCGTTGGAGGTAAAGCTGGACTACATTGATTTCCGTCAAAATTGGATACCACAAATTCATATAACAGACGAAAGAAAAAGTTGACATAGAATTAAACAATATACCGGCGTCACCATCGGTTGAAGATGGATCCTCCAGACAGTCACAAATATCAGAATAGTTAGTCTTAAAGACGTCAACTGCTTCGTGGTAAGAACTCCAGCGGGTATCCACAACACGCTTCACAGCCGGAGGCAAAACTTGCTTCATTTCTTCCCATCGTTTTGTGGAATTGGTAAAGAATGCATATACTTTCTGAATTGTTGCAAAGAAGGTTACTGAGTTGGGAGTTACCTGAGCAGCATGAGCTTCAACCAAGTTCAAACAGTGGTTCGAGCAAGGTATGAATTCAGCTTTAGGAAATCTAGTTTTAATTCGTTGTTGAACTCCATTACGGTAACCGCTCATAACAACAGCATTATCATAACCCTGGCCAACACAGAAATGCATGTCTATACCCTGTTTTTCCATGGCATCGTAGATAAGTTCCGAAACATCTTCTGCCGTCCTACCTTCCTCTACGATGAAACCGACAAACGATTCAACTACTATGATCTCTCTGTCAACAATTTTCACGTACCTTAGTACTTGGCTCATCTGGTCTTTGTGACTTATTTCAGGCGTTGAGTCGAACAAGATTGAGAAATATTTGTACTCCATTACATCCTGGTGAATAGCATTTCGGATATGTTGGACAAGAATGCCAACAATTTCGTTCTGAATTTCATGAGAGAAGTACGATGCTTTGGACACCTTGTTCATGACATTCATGACGTGCTCTTTTAGTACGGAATCGTAGTTAGAAATCAGTTTGACCAATGATAAGAAATTTCCTGGGTTGGTTTCATCATCATGAAGACTTTCCCGATGGCCTCTGAGTGGGAGATTCTGTTGCACCAAGAAGATAAGCATGTCGAATAGTCTCTGGAGAATACTTCGCCATTTCTTTTCGGCTTTCAGAAGCTGTTCCTGGTTTAAGCGATCAATAGCTTTATCGGATGTCAAGCGTTTTACAAGATCTGTGTGTTTTATGGAATTTGTGAGATGCTTGGTCGACGACTCGTGTTCTTTCACCCGTGGGTTTGGTTTCCACCATTGATCAAATCCCGTCGTAGCAAAGCTGCTGTCAATATTTGAACGTTCTGAAAAAAGTACGCATGGAAGACAAAACAGTGCTTTCTTCGACGGAGAGTAGCACATCCATGTCCGCTGAACAACTTCACCATTCTCCAATGGTAAAAAAGTACAATTTCAATTCCCATAAAAAGAATAAGAAAACTAAAACTTAGTTGACGACGTGCTTAACGTTATAATTTGGTTATAATGGTGCATACCAAGTTTGGAAAGTGAAAACTAAAAGAGTAGAACAATACTCTACATTTCATAAATATGTATCTAGAAACGATAGCACCTGTCTGTCACTAACCTGCAGCATGATATACTGTAAGGAAGATATCGAATTTCCTACTTTGTAAACTTATCAATTGCATTATATACGCGCATGCTAAGTTTGTGATGCAAAAATGTAAACTAACAAAACTTACTAAGTGCTTTGGAAAGTAAAAACACTGGCGCTTGTTAAGCTTTGTCAAAGCTTTTTATCGGGTACACAGACCACCTTAAATCATGAGATTGTGAAACAATTTTTGATTCGCATTCCAGTATTGAAAATTTGGATAATAGATGTCAATGACTGCAACAAATAGACACACTATGTTAACCCATGAAATAGTGAGCTATATCATATGAAACAATACTACCATCTCACTTAAAATTCTCTTTAGGAAAGTCCTGCAATTTGCTGTCAACAACTCAGACAACTGACTTGACAAATAAGTTTGACTATGATACTACGAATATGTTTTAGATCTAAGCAGATCTACTAATCATAGATTTTTCATGTGCCATCGCTGTACATAAGCAAGATATCAAACTTCCATTCTAGTGTACTATTGTCTACTTCTATGTGGCGCTGGGCCTTGCAGTGTTTAAAGGTTTTGTTCCCATTTTAACCTCAATAATTCAAAATACGGTAGACATTTATCTAATTCCAAAGCTTTTCAAGCCATCATCTGTTGATATTGGTTCGTAGTTCCATTTGAGATGTACGCAACACCATCCAAGTACTGTTTACCAGGCTTTCTTCAGTCGTAAGAATGTGCTAATTATGGTTAGTAATCCTTGCTCTAAAAAGTTAAAGAATTAGATAAAATTAGACTCAAAGAAAAAAATATTCATTTCGGACGTAGTTTATTGATTTACTATCAGATCTAGCCGATTGAGTTCATTCACGGATTGGTCGCCGACTGTTGAATTCGAATATCAAATGCACTGGCCTGAGCCAGAGGGTCATTCTCAGCCCTACAACGAAATATTTTGCGATGAAGGTTTTGATGAGGTTGTAAAATCAAAGTGCTGTTGATAACAAATAAACCAGAATGGTCTTCGGTGGTACATTGCTCTTCCTTGGAACTCATCGATGGAAGCTGAAAAGGAAATAGCTTGGATGAACGTCCTTATTTTAATGTGAAATGGCTTAGGAAGTGGTTGCCAATATTTTTCTTGAATAAAAGGCCTTGTAGTGTGGCGTTCAAGGCGCATTTACACGTGTTAACTTAGTGAATTTCAAGGATTCCAATCACGGTATTGGAATGCTAACTAAGTATCAGTACTCTGTCGTATGTAATCGTAAGTAAGAAAAATTGACGAGGATAAAGCTGCCACAAACTCACAACAGATACAGGCTGCTCACGCTTCAATGCAACCGTCAACGTTCGTTTTCAGTAACCGACCGACGTGGCTTTTTGATCAACGGTTGAGACATGAATTTGAGCTTGTCACTTGCTAAAGCGCAAGTATGACTAATTTAGGGATGAACACTAGCGAAATACACAAAGCTAGGATAACGAATCGAGTTAATTTACTGGATTCAGATCTCCAAGAAGCAAATTGCTCAATAAAGCATAGTTTTGTCATGGACATCTAGAGTGCTTTCATTTGGACTGATCGCTGAGGCCCTTTATCAAATTTCCGATTCCACTGGGGTTCTATGATCCAGTAATGAAAACATTACAGAGCTTCCTCTAAATTTGCGACTCATGTTGCCTGACTCAAAGAAATGAGCATCCTCAGCCTCTAAATCTGTCAAGGTAATCTCTCATGATACGAAAAATGTCGCAGGGTAATGCCACGTCGGTGGCTTCATCAACTTGAGGCACAATGCTCTTCGTGATTTGTTTGCAAATCTTTGGTCGGACGCAACACAGTGTGGCTACTGAACCACTTCTACAACCAATCACGGGAGAAACGTTCGAATATCGAACTGCTATAGTAGGGGATGAAGCACGCTTGGACGTCTGCGCGAGTGGCCTTTACGGCTATCGTTTCCATAAAACATTCATGGATATCAGAGTTTTCTGTCCACATAGCGCCTCAACACCCAAGCATCCATCAAGTGCATATGCCCTTCACGAAAAGGAAAAGCGTCGGCAGTATGAAGAAAGGGTGCGGGAAGTGGAGCATGCCAGCTTTTTCCCCCAATGGTTTTCTCCTCATCTGGTGGATGTGGGCCCGCAGCGAGAAAGGCGATAAAAAGAATAGCACATCTCCATTCTTTGAAAAAGAAAAACGCCTATGCCAATGAAGTGGCATTCATAAGAACACGCGTCAGCTTCGCATTAGTGCAGACCATGGAGCGGTGCCGCAGGGAATACCGCTCAAGGCTAGGACAACCAGCCAGTAACACATCAGCGGTCCCTGCCATAGTGGTCAACGCCGAGGCAAAGAGACTTTTTTTAAATTCTTTGACTTTCACTTGTGTCTTTTTTATCATACTTTTTAGAGCGTGTTTTAATATTATTTTTGTTATGTATTCAATTAAAATAAATTAGTTGGAATATTTTTCATATCATGGCAGATTGACTTCATGCATTTAGAGGATAAGCTATTCTATGAATCCAGAAGGCAAGAAAATCGTAGAAATCGTAGTCCGCTTCGCGGCCTCGGATTTCTACACTTTCTTGCCCTTCTGCTTTCATAGAATGAATGATTGCGGTCCGATTTAAAGAAGGCCACAATGATAATGCTAATAGCGCTGAAGCATTGTCATTGTGCACTGTAAACTATACGATACCAAAGCTACTTGCGAAACCGATGTACAAAAGGAGAACAACAAAATGCACGAAAGCACTATTGTTCGTGCTCATACACTACGAAAGCGATTGGTTTTCCTATTGGATTATCTTAATCATCCAATAGGAAAGCTAGTCAGTTCCGTAGTGTGTGAACACGAACAATAGTGCTTTCGTACATTTTGTTATTCTCCTTTGATACATCGGTTCTTATTGAAAATCAGCTAGCTTTCGTACTCTACAGTTTACATTGTGGCCATTCTTCAAAGAGGACCGCAATTACATTGTTGCTGTTATTCATGCGGAAATCACAAGCTATGCTTCTATCAATTTTACTCGATGGATGATTAAAATAAACGTACAAGGACACTATTGAAAAAGGTGGATAACAAATTTATTATTAGTTATCTAAATTCGATGGAAATAATGACAGAAAGCTGAGACGGCGTTAACCGCCGAAGTTCTGTGTCATTATATCCCGAGAATGTAGATAACTACTGCCATTATGAATTTGTTTTGCAATATGTCTATGTTACTATTATCACCGACTTTTTTAAAGTCTTGATATCCGGACGAGCTTTGAAAATTATGGATAAGTTCATAAATCTGCTTGCTATCAACGATACAGGAATATGACACTTGTAAACCACGATTATGTCCCTAGGGGACTTATTACCGGATTATCAGATGAAGATCTTGGCTTCGTGACAGCTGGATCAAATGAAAGATATATCATAGAATGAAGCAATCAATTTAAAACTGACTTGGAGAAAGATGACTGATTTGGAAATAAAACTGCCAAGAAGATCAGTGAGGTTATAGTACTCGATATAAGCTCGATAGAGCAATGTGCAGTTCCTATGTCTCCAGCAAATCTGACAAAGGAACTTAATTCATGTTTTGCAACATATTTCTTCAGATCGTGCTTAGAGAACGGTAAATAAGTCAAAATTTCAGAATATGATTTAATCGCATCAGTCGAAGGAATATTCAATGAAAATATATTTTTCAGAATAGTTTAAAAAATAGAATGTGCACAATGCTAAACATAGAGACAGAAAGATTAAAGTGCATTTAGAGCAGACACATTTCCAGAAGAAATCTTCATCATGCAGCAGCCGATTGCGTTCAAATTATTTCGTCGATCATGATTATGTAGAGCAAAGGAAAGACTTCAATAAGTCGGGTGATTCCTCTGTTTGTTGGGCAAAGCTTAGTGTCCACTGCGATTACCACTAATTGGCACTTGAATTGCTCAAGTTTATGGAATACATGTTAATCATGAGAGTCAGTTTTGAGAACGTGCTTACCTTCTGATCTTCATTTTCCCATATGATTGTCGGTCGAGGCTGTCCAGTGACGATGCATTGAAGACGAATCGATGAATTGCCAGAAACTTGCACATATGATATGACTGGGGTCACGAAATGAGGCCGAACTGTGTAAAGGAAATTAAAATTTTAATCATTTTATGAAGTGACAAAAGAGAAAATATTCAAGAACAAGTATTTTACTCGTTTTGTAGATGCTCATTTGTTCATTCTTAAAAACAAAGGAAAAGTCATTTTTCTTCGGTCTGCACTTCGTCCATTCTTATTGAAGGCATGCACGGAACTGATGAATTTTGCATCACACATACACACTGGTTCTGCAGCTATTAGTCCGGCAGCCAAAACGAGTTTCTGCAGGGGAACGAGGTCGAGAATTAAAATTTCAGAGAATGATGTACACCCTATGCATACTACGAATCTGCGCGTCTGTCGAGTTCTAGTGAGTTCCTCTTCTTGTCAGACAGGATCAAAGAAAAACACATGTAAATCCAATGGGATGCAGATTGCAGTTTTCGGCTGAAATGAAATTTTGTATATTTTCTCTGATTTAGCGAGAAGTGCTAAGCCCAGAGTCATAATTTTTGGCATGGAATGTCTTCAAGTCATTTCCTATGATTTGCATGTGATATTATCATGCTTCTGATCGGCAATGTATGTGAGAATGTGGCTGAATGTGGATAAAGCTGCTCAAAATGTTGGTGTCTGCCGACATTAAGAGGCTCGCCAAATCTAAATGTGTTTAGCTTTATAGACAGGGATGCATGAACATGAAAGGAAATGACCTGAAAACATTCCATGCCAAAAATTATGACTAGCCTTAGTACTTTTCGTTTAATCAGAGAAAACATACAGAACTTCATTTCAGCCAAAAACTGCAATCTGCATCCCATTGGATGCAGAAACTCGTTCCCTGCAGAAACTCGTTCTGGCTGCCGGATTATATTGATATGTGCTCCATATGCCCCATCCAGCAGCGAGCTGGTTATTTTTACTGCTAATGTATCATTTCAAGAGCAATATTGCCGTTTCAGATTAAATATGCAATGGTGATAGTCCAGGCAATGCTCATAATAACCCGCCACAAGTTAGAATAGTTTCAAGGGTTTGTTCATCTTGAAGAGAAAAATCCCTCATCAACACATCAAAAATCTAGGAAAATCTAATTAGTGGAGCACCTTGAACTCTCCACTTCAAGTCACAAGTCTTTTCGAAATATGATGACCGGCATTGGCGGTCACAGTAAACACGTTTACTCCAATGAAATCGCAAATACAGATCGCACAGCCAATCAAAATGAAGCGCTGCAGCTTTGTCTTACTTAGTGCATTTACCTTCCGCATGGCTCTCACCAATACCTGTTGTTTTCTGAATTATGACCTTTCCAAGCGGTTAGATTTCTCATTCACTAGTTCAAAAACATTTGTAGCTATCTGCAGATGTAAACTGATGTATATTTCTACAAGTTGAGTCGCAAGTCTGCGAGTTTTACCATCAATGAGCTTCATCAATGAACATCAATATAAATCATCAAAATTTCTTTTTACAACTACCCGTCTTGAGAAGAAGCGTAGGTGTTCAATCCGCTAGATCGAAGACGCGTTTGCGCACCTTGTAGATGGCTTTCTTAGGTACCTATGTGGTGTAATTGATAAAGATTTGTATACTAGTAAGTTAGGACTCAAATTCCCATCTTTTTATTGATCAATTAGCGAAGTCTTTTCTGCAAGTAGTCCTTTGTGAATGCATAGAAATTGACGCATCTATATAAAGAAAGACGTTGATGCACACTACTTCTAGTCTACATGTGCTTCTCCCTGTGAATATGCATGGAAATTGACGCATCACGTATATCAAAAACACGCTGATGCGCAGTTCTATTACACATTCTAAGGTACCTGTAGATGTAAATTGATTTAGATTTGCCTATGGTAAAGGATAAATCTTCGGGTAGGCTATTTCAATCATTATAACATTCATTTTATAATTAATTCAATATGAAAACGCATGCAATAACGCAGAATGATTGTATTTTAAGTCAAATGTTTTTCTCTCAAGAATAAGCCGAAGTAGACAAACAGGTTTATAAGATGAGTTACTTTATTTTTCATCTAGAAATATTTTCATTTTCATCTTTATGAGACAGCAATGAAGACAAAGTGGATGTTGAAGTGATAGAGATACACGAAGATTTATCCCTTACCATAGACAAATCTACATCAATTTACATCTACAGGTAGTGATGTGAATTAGAAGATAAGTATGCGTAAACATGTTTTTGATACAGATGCTTCAATTTCTGAGTATATGCACAAGGGAGTACTTGCAAAAAAGACTTCGCTCATAAATGAAAAACATAGAAATTTGTGCCCTAGCTGAATTGTGTACGGCATTAACCGCACATGCTTGGTGGAGCAATCAAATATGGTACAGTTGTGTACATTTGGACAGACGAATCCATCTCTGTGTGGGAGAGTATGGACCAAGCCGAACAATGCGCAAGGACGAGTGCGTTTGGGTGTATTCCTGCAGTTAGGAATGACAAGGAGCATTGCCACAGACGAAAACGATTGAGTCTGGAGTATTGCCTTGAGGTAGGAGGTGAAGCATCTCCAAAACCCATTCCTTGGCCCTCTGAGATGTGAATGCTCCTCGGCGTCGAGGCCAATGCACCATTTGAAATGATAAAATGGCTGCAATAACATGCACGTAGAAAGCTTGAACACGGCACGCTCTCTGATGGATGTTCTTCCTTGAGTATGTCTGCAGAAGAGATTGATGTTTGTCTCATCTATCCATATTATGTTCTTTCCCTCTTCTACACATGCGCTGATTTTCTGGACGTAGGCTACTGTCCTCTCAGCTCCTTGTCTTGCTGGCTGGTCATGAGCGCAAGTTCATTAATGTTATCTGTAATTCTTTTATGTTATCATTCTGCACTGCAGATAATTGGGTATTGTCGATTTAGAAACATATGGGAAAATCCAATCAAAAAGTGACATTAGGTGAGAAAAATATTGTTGTCGGAAATTACAAATGTTTTTATCCTATTTTGCTGTTTAAAGTGTGCCTAGTTGATATATATATATATATATATATATATGAGACCCACAAAAACTTTTGTCTATCTGAAATATGGGCCCCCAAAATATTTGGTGCGTCGGTCAGATGACAAATTGGCGTCGGTCAGATGACATTAGACGTCGGTCAGATGACAATATCATGTGTTTGAGACATAAGAAGACGACAATATTCTAAATTGAGCTTGAAATACATATAAAAGCATGCTTTAGATTTCTTGAACCTTGCTCCATGTTATAAGACAATAAAAACAATACTATTGAAATAATATTTTATTGATCACTACTTTTAAAAAATCGTCACATTACCCAAGTCTGCTTGTTGAAACAAGTGCAATGGCTGGCAAATTTGCAATGACAGGCGAGCTCGCGATAGATTACACAATTTCCCAGTTTCCAGTGTACATGATGGCAATTTCCGATGCCCTTCATCGGCTTTAGGGATAATAATAATATCTTTATTTGAGGTCAACAAAACACAAGGTTAATCGGTTGACGCACTCACAAATCACAGTTAGCACATTTGATTCGCAACATTGAAAAAAGCGACACTGCGAAACTTTTCAAACAAATCTCAATTACAGTCTGCACACTCGCACTCATAGTCATAACATACGCGAGAAAAAGGAAAGTTCACTACTTGGAGGAGGGAGAACTTGAGCCAGAGATAACATGTTTCTGCGTGTGTCGCAATGGGAGTCCGGACAGGGAAGAGAAGTAGGTCGGTCGGCAGCAGATGACATTGAAAGCGGCGGACAAAGAGATCCGACGTAATACCCAAGCGATAAGTCAAATAGTCAAGCCAACGTAGCGCCATACTGTTTTCGGATACACATGCATGTCAATAATGCAATTCAAATAAAGCGTAGAGATCAGTGATCGCGTGGAGACTGTTGCGTGATACCAGTGATGAAATGTAGAAAGCAGGAGATATAAGTCCGCGAGAAAGAAAAAGAAAAATAGACGAAGTAAGCTCAAAGCAAGCGAAACATAATGAGTTAACGCCAAAACAGGACGAGAGGGAAAACCGACCGCTCTCGCTGCCTGCAGTCGGCAGAATGAAGATTTTTGCAGGGATTTTTGCAGGGTCGCCATTTGGTCAATTTCGCGTTTTGTTATCTACAAAATAGTCAATGCATTATTACAAGCATTCATTTATAAAGAAAGCACATTCAAGTATACAACACAATCGGCACCATATTATGAAACTGATTAGGTATTCTACGATGTTTTTGCCGATGGACACGGTACTAAAACAAATATCTAGGTGCTCGTACAATTTATTTTGAAGTTCAAGGCATTCTTACTCAGTGCATGTGCATATTTAGGCCCTCATGAAGATTTACGCATATCGATTCGTGTACAATTCAATGAATACATTTGCATACATCCGCACATGTGCATTTTTAGCATAATTCATCACCATTGTGCGTAAGTTTCTTTTAAATAGAATCGTCATAGTTAATGAACTGAAATATGGGAATATCAAGTACAGTATTATACATGATTGTTATTTCAACTCTTTCGGTTTTGATACCTACCACCTTGCATTGTATCTGTGTGTTGGCCGAATTCATCATTCTGTAGAAATCCTGCGCCGATTCTAGGTTGTGTCCTCCAAGAACTACATGTTCATCGGTCATCCTTTTGGCCAACGCACCGATCCCGTCGGCTGGACCTTTGCCGTGCCCGGCTTCTGTGTAAAGCCATTGGTATTATTCCAAACCGTGTAAGGCGCATACTTGGGTCATCAGGTAGAGCATACTCCTGTTCTTATACTGACTCGTAGGAGAATCCGACACTACAATAAGCTAGAAAAAAGATTCTCACTTATGATTGGACACAGCAAACGGAAAAAGATATTACGAATATTTCACCTTCTTGACATTGTTCGGTTTGATGTCCAACAGGATGGAATTCAGGTGTGCTGCAATTGCATCAGCGGTCTTTCTCTTATCCTCTGATATCGTTGCGAAACTGTGGGGAGGTTCCCCATTTCGATAGTAAATTCCTTGATGGATTACTATCTGTTTTCTATTCCCGAAATGCGCTGACTGGATCTCTCGAAATCTTTTACACGAATAATTTTCTGAGAAGTCGATGTTAATGAGCATTTCGTCATTGGAAAGATTTTGTTTCGTGCGCTGTATCTCCTTATATTGATGGCGAATGCGGTAAACATGCATTACATGAGAACGAAGTAGTGGCTCAAATTGTTTGACCAGGCCGACAGCAATTTCGAGTTTCTGTGAAAAAAAACTGCTGATAAAATAAGTTCATAATTGCGAATACAAGCCGCAATTACATGTAAATATTAAACATATGTCACAAAGTATTAACAGTATTGCTACACTTATGACATACACTAAATAAATTAAACATGTATCATAATCGTTGTATAACCTTTATTCTCAAAATGTGAAATTGAATCCAAGCAGACTAGCAGATGTTGCTTTAATAAAAATAAACCTTTCGAGCTACTAAACGCTACAGCACAATGCATGTCCTTGTACTTTACTGCAATGTAAAATGGCAAAGGATGAAGAAGTCAAAAAAGGAGTATGCGTGGTATGATTTACACTGTGAATGAAAATCATGGACGATTCGAATTTAGACTTGCATATGCGTAAGGTACTATTGTATGCATCAAAAAATGATGATATTATATGGAAATTCACTGCAGTTTTTTTGTTAAAGGGTTAAAGATCTGGACAGATTATTATCAGGTCATTTCATCGTTAAGTTAGATATCGTTTAAAGCGGTTTATATTTTAAGTTTTTCATTCCAGTATGTTGCTACATGTATTTTGTTAGGCCTATTTTATAAGCAAGAAAAGTAGGGGATTTATAGGGTAAAGTGTCAATTAGCACTAGGGAACTTTGTGAATCAAATCAATCATCTTACCATTTGACATTTGTTGGATGCATAATTGTTCTCGTCAACAATCCTTTCCCATTTGTAGAATTTCAAAAATATTGGACCCACTTTGGAATAGTCTACAGCGCTTGCATTCTTGCAGCTTTCACAATTCGAAGTACAACAGTTGTAGTCATCCATTGAACAAACAATTTGCGACTGCAGAGATGATAAGTCTCTTGTTGAAATAATGTTGTTCAAAAATAAAGTATCTGCCATCAACTGAAATAGGAAAAGTGCGTACTAATACGAAGCCAGAACAACATGCAGACTACAATACACACATGTGTGTTGGCCAACTCAGTGTGTGACATTGCAAAATATAAGATACACAGTGAAGTATTGTACATACAAATACATGCATCATCAAAAAATGTAAAGGTTAATGAAAGCTTAAAATTTAAAATAGCCGATGCTGTTGATCTATTCAGAAGACTACGCACTTCTTCCCCTGACGCGGTCTGAGTACAGACGAAAATTTGGGTTAATACATATTCAAGATCAACAGCATCGGCTTTTTTAAACTTCAACCTAAAATTATGCTGCTTAGGAGAAACTATAAACTTTCAGTTAATGAAGCATCGAACGTGCTTAGATTTATTATTGCTTAGGCAAGTGCATGTAGTAGGGTTGTAGGACATGTCTACAATGTAATGTGTGTAGTGTCTGAAAGAGACATTATTTATTATTAGGGGCCTATAGATACTAGTAGCGTGCATGTATCTAATGAATAACATCGGTTACAACTTATAGGCATATTGGATATACATATAGAAGATACAAGAATTTTTGTGACTTACTTGCACATTGCAGCAGCGAATACATAAGCACATTTCACGGTCATGGATGCGGGGTCGAAGAACCCAAAACGGGCGATAGTTGTAGAAAGTAGATCTCCCAATCAATCCGGGATACTCAGTTTCGAACTTCTCGTAAAGTACCTCCTGAGTGAAGTTCAGATACCGCTTTTGCATTTTGACTTTCTTTCGGGTGATTGTCTCCTTTTTTCCGCTTGTATTTCTGCTGTTATCGTCTCTACAGTAGAAATTTCGAACGATCTCATTAGATATTTCTGGTTTACGTAGTTCTTTCTTTTTTCGGGACAGGGAGCGTTGGGCAATCATCGCTGTTCGTCGGAAGTGCGTTTGGAGACCACGATATTTCTTGCTGATTTTTCGGGCAATTTCAATAAGACGCCTCTTGTCTCTTGACTTCGCAGACAGATGTTGCACAAGGCTGAAATGCGCCAGTAGGCATTTGCGCATCTTCTTCTTTGAACTCATAGCATCCATTGTCAACTTTGTTGGAGACTCTATGCTCGTTTCTTCTTGCTTCACCAATTCCTTGGAAAGACGCCAGAGCTTTCTTTTCATCTTGATGTTCTCGCGTCTGAGGGATTTGATTTCTCTTCTTCTTTTGGATTTCTCTCTTGTCATTGCCGCTTCTCGTCTAGAAGATGTTGTCGAGATGAAAGAACTACTTGACACACTTGCTGACTCATCACCATTACCCTTTCGATGTTTCCTTTGCAGTTGCCTCCAATTTCTCTGTTGCATCCTCTTGTCACGTGTACTTTGTGTGGAGACTTTCTTTATGTATGACTTTTTCGATATTTCATACCTTCTCTTCTTGTAATTAGGATTGTTTCGCCGCTTCTCACGATATTTAGCGTCTCTTGCTCGCTTCTTGTTCATATCGACAGGACTCATGATGCAACTTTCAACCGGACGGTAATGAGAGATGCAAGCAAAGCAGTAAGAGAATAGAAATGATAATTTGAATTTGAAATTTCAAATCGTAATTGTTGTCTTGAAAATAGGTTGGCAGAACAGGAATCTATAGCATAGAAATCTATAGTTGCGATGATATCAATGGAGCAATAATTTTCTACATTTCATTCAAATTCTAAATTGCGATTCAAGAGAAATCTCTCTGCCATTCTGCTCGAAAGGTTGAATAAGTACATGTATATTCCATTTTCATGGAAATTGAACGTTATTTTATGTGATGCCTGGAATTCCGGGCATTATATATCATTTAATTCTCGCAATTTTTTCACATTGAAATTGTCAATAAATATTGGGTTAAACAATGTAATGATTTTGAATCTAATAATAGCAAATAGAAAATATGAGCGAATTCGAAGATGCACAGTGTCAATATATGCAAGACAAGATACCATGCTTGAATATAGAACGAAATATTAACGTATTAATCAAGAATGCGTCGCCAAAATTTGATGGAGGTTTCTGGAGGTGTTATGATTAAATGTATGTCATCTGACCGACGTTTTCGGGTACCGTCGGTAAGATGACATGTTGTGCATAAAACTCACATTTTGGGAAAATATGATTTTTCTAGCTTTTGTGCTTGGCTCTTACGTTAAAGAATGACATTGATCAAATGCAGGGACGAAATCAATTTTACTTAAATCTTTTTGTAAATATATCTAAAATAACTTGGAAGTAGCGTCGGTCAGATGACATTTTGTGGTCAAATAATATATATTTTGAACCTAAAAATGGCTCTTGTTCGTACAATAGTTATTATTTGAGCTCAAACTCTATTGCTCGTAAAAGGGCCTTCACTATGGGTCAAACGCGCTGAAAAAAAGACTTTAAATTTGTTGTATACATTTTTTAGAAGCGTCGGTCAGATGACAAAAAACCGTCGGTCAGATGACATAGATTTTTTGTGGAAAGTAGTAATATAAATATTTCATGTAGTATAGAGAAATCAAGTAGCTCAAAATTGTCATTATATACGCTTCCGGTCATGCTTAAGAAAAATTAACACACATTTAGCCACTTTGACCCTTATAACTCTAACAGTTTGGCTTTTAAGATAATGAACTTTTCCTGTGGAACAGCAAAATTGTAAAAATTTAGGTTTTCAAGTGAAAATTTTTAGTGTTTACTTATAATGAGCAGAATTTTCAAACATGCCCTGAACTGGCATGTTGCTAAATAAATAAAAACAACGAAAAATTGAATTAGTATCAGCTTTTTCGTAGAAAATTACGAGAGACCCCAAATGTCACATTTCAATTGGATTTTCCCATATACACCAAGACGCTCGCGTACCCTCTACTAGCTGATTCAATGTTATAGATGGATCTCTCTCAATTTCTGTTAAAATCGCATCAATATGACTTTCTCTCATTTTTTTGCTTCTGTCGCCCTTTGATTTGGATCCTTCATTACCGCTACGAACTCAAGTATATGCCGTTCTTACTTTTATGCCTGATTGACGGCAAGTTGGCGCCAATCACAACCAGAATTTACTACCTCTACAATTCTCCTACTGTCAGTCGGAGAAATACGCTGATAATTACCACGAGTCATAATGCCAAATGTTATGATTATGCAACGTAAGACAACTGAAATTTTTCTATGAATTTAATTCAAAATTACAAAAAGAAACATTTGAAATGTCAACATAGCCCTTTCTGCTCTTTAGCCTGTTTCACTCTGTTCTTTTAAGTATTGTATATTCCGAACTGCAATAAGTAAGCAATCTGTGAGATCCATTTTGGAAATATCTGAAATAGATATGGAAATGGTGTGGTGACTGAGAAATCTAGCCGCTTGGAAAGGACTGAACTCAGAAAACAACAGGTATTGGTGAGAGCCATGCGGAAGGTAAATGCACTAAGTAAGACAAAGCTGCAGCGCTTCATTTTGATTGGCTGTGCGATCTGTATTTGCGATTTCATTGGAGTAAACGTGTTTACTGAGACCGCCAATGCCGGTCATCATATTTCGAAAAGACTTGTGACTTGAAGTGGAGAGTTCAGGGTGCTCCACTAATTAGATTTTCCCAGATTTTTGATGTGTTGATAAGGGATTTCTCTCTTCAAGATGAACCCACTCTTGAAACTGTTGCAATTTATGGCGGTTATTATGAGCATTGCCTGTACTATCACCATTGCAGGAGAAAAATGTTCGTGTCAAAGTGTGTGAAATTTTAGTGATTCCAATTCATGGACAGTATTGCCGAGTCAAGTACATGCACGTAGTTTGCTGTAAATAGAATTTCATTAAACAACACATTACAAATGCACAATGTTATGCAGTAATATATTTAACAATATCTCGTATTACACTTCTCATTCCTGTTACTGTTTAGCCCGTGTTCGTCCACCAGAATTATTCTATCGTAGGGTTCCACAGATTTACGAACGATGGAATATGTAATATGTCATATTGGCCGTGGCGGCTCGGTGTAGTAATCATTAGGGCTGGCACTTTCCGGAACTAGGAATTAAAAAAAACGCAAAGTAGGCCGACAACAAAAGGCAGTAAAAAGCACCAAAAAAGTCAATAAAAAAGACATTTATTTATGAAAGAAAATAATGCATTTGGGGCTTAAAATACCGCTATGATACACTACATGCTAGACACGTTATAGAATGCTGCAATTAATCGGACATCTCGAAATACAATATTCAAACAAAACTGCAGATTGTCCATAAAGTAACTACGGATTTCCTTCGAAATTATTGATTTGAAATCAGTGTTTAAATTAACTTCCTATATAGAAAATCAATAGTTAATAACATGGAATTATTAAATACATGTTGAACAACTTCAAAATTTTATTGCATTTGAGAAAAATAACGATAATAAAATCAGGATAAAAATAAGTTTAAAGCTTAATATTTTTTCACATTCTAAATCATTTACTATCTATTATTAAGATGATTATGCGACATTATTACCATTATATATGCCATGAATGCAGAAACGATCTCTAATTATGAAATGAGCTATAGAATCAAATTATGAGTAGCCTGATGTATTGATTATAAAATTAAGTGAAATGAACAGAAAAAACAATTTTAATGAGGTTTTAACATCGTTTTTGTATGAACCCTCTTTATTGATCCTATAGAAAGAAATGATAGGCATATTATTCAAAGATGTTATCAATTGCAATGTACAACATATCTACAAAAAATTCTCGAAATGTTCACCACGCGAGTCCTGACAAGCAGCCAATCGGATCTTCAAATTATCCACCGCTTTCTGAAGCTGCTCCTGCGTTATTGCCTCAACTTCTTCTCTGATGGTTCTCCTGAGGTCTTCCAGAGTTGTTGGACGCTTCTTATACACTTTTCCCTTTAGATATCCCCAAAGCCAGAAGTCTGGAAGAGCTAGGTCAGGTGATCTTGGAGGCCATTCCTAGTCGAAGTGGCGGCTAACAGCATGGCGCTGACCGAACGTTTCCAAGAGGAAATGTTTTACACAGGTGGCGATGTGTGGAGGTGCCCCATCTTGTTGAAAAAATTGTTCGTGTCATCACTCTCCGCCGCTCCAATTCGGGCACCACAAATTCTCGGAGCATTTGAAGATAACTCTGGCTATTAACCGATCCATCAAAAAAATAAGGTCCAACAAGAAATGATGACGTAAAGCCGCACCAAACTGTGACTTTTGCGGGAAAGTTTGGTTTTGTCACGAACTTGTGTGGATTGTCTGGTGACCAAATAATAGCTTGATGAGTGTAAACATCGCCATCCAAACTAAAGTGAGACTCGTCTGACCACAATATGGAAGAAAGAAATCTTGGATGCAATTCCATTTTTTCAGTCATCCAGTTAGCAAAGTAAAGCCGCTTTTCTGGATCAGTTTCCTTCAAATCATGCAATAAACGTAGCCGGTAAGGATGCCAGTGCAAATACTCCCGCAAAATCTTCCACACCGTTGATTTTGGAATATCTGTGACCATCGATACGATACGAGTCGCCGAAAGTTCAGGCTCGATCTCGGACTGCAAATTTACAGTAGCCTGTGAAACCTCATCAATTTTCTCATCTGATACGCGCGGTCGACCAGCCTTATCTTTGTCTAAAACACTACCAGTCGAGAGGAATTTCAAAGCCAAGTCTCTCACAGCTTTCTCGCTGCAAATGAACTGTTTCGTACCATGTTCCTTGTTGTATCGTCGAAGACATTGTAGATGAGATCGTCCACACTCAAAATAATACGAAACCAGTTCAATTCTTGTGGCAGTATCTAATCGATTCATGGTAAAATGAAGGATAACATTCACTTGCATTAATAAGGCTGACAATTCAGAAAACATCCTATCGCACTTATTATAATAAAATTCCAACATGTCCACCATCCAATGATGGTATAATGACTCTGTTTCTAATTATAGATACGACACCACTCACGTTTGTTTTCCGTAGTTACTTTATAGATTGACTGTATGTATTCGTATGAAAAAGCATCACAAAGAAAATTAAAAGTTGTAGTGTTGACTCACGGAAGTCACTGTCCACTGTGGCCATACTGTCACGAATTCCAATAACGTGGCAAGAGAGAACGTGAACGTTCGTTTGTTCTTCACCACATATGCAAGCACTATTATTTGAGAAACCTATTCGATTCATGAATGCTTTCTATCGACCGTAATCAGAACTGACTCGATTTTAGAGCACCCATTTTGCTCGCGGCAGGTCATATCCAGGCGGCCTGTTGATGGATCTTGCGAAGATAGTAAGAACCTCACACAATCATGCATTCACACAAATATCATTGCAATTAATTATCAGATGCTTGCAAAAATTTCGATAGATAAACTTTGCCGATTGTCAGCAAGAATGCTCTTCAATCGAGAAAGCGGGCGTTCTACATCAACTGACGTTAACGGAGTATATTTATAGGACGCCACAAGATCAGGTGCGACATGATTTTGTCAACATCACTCTCACCTTCCAAAACACATATAACATCATGGATTGTTTCCAAGCCTTTGTTTTCTCCGAAGACTGAGTCCACCTTTGTTTTCCCTTTTCGCCCGGCATGGAAGAGAGACGCGCGATCTCCTGATTCAATGCTGGGTAAGATGCGGCAGCGATGAAACATCTTCTTTCGAGTTTTGTTTTGGATGAAGGCAGTGATCCACCGTGCGCTGCGATATGCGCCAAGTCACTCACTCTTCAGCTGTGAATCTTTGAGACATTCTTTTGTTGCTCCTATTGCAGCTGCATCCTCTTCATCAAATTCATCGATCACACATTTAAGGGTTTCGATGTAACGCGCATAATACAAAACAGCATCCACCCAGGAACCCCACCGCGTAACCACAGGTGCTGGGGGTAACGGAATTTCAGGAAGTTGCTCTTTAAAAGTTTGTACTCGCGATGGTGTCCTCCGGAACACATTTTTGCCCTTGGAAATCAGACTATCCACGTTCTTGAAAAGCGAGTGAACTTCTTCTGAAATCCGGTGCAAGCCATATGTGCTACAGATGTGATGTAGATCATATTTGGAAAGACAACCCGTAGAGCCACAGATGCCTTGCGCATGTAAGAATCAGTATGTGAAACGAAGAGAATCACTCGATCTTGCTTTATTCCGTCGGGCCAAAGAACACGCAGTGCATTCATCAGCGCTTGTGATATTATTGTAGCGTTTGTTTTGTCAAGTTGTTCCGAAAGGATTAAGAAAACTTTTGGCTTGGTATTCGGATCTAACGTCAGAATAATTGTATTGGCAAGATGCCGACACTTGCTATCTATAGATTCGTCGATAGAAATCCAGATGTTTTTGTCGCCTACACTTTCGCGAATTTTCACAACCGTTTCGTGATAGACAACGTCGACTTTTTTTCGGAGAGTAGATCGAGATGGAATCGACTTGTTTGTCTATTTTTCGAGAAATCCTCTAAAAATTGGATTCTCGATTTTGTGTAGAGAAATATCACTATCAATAAAAACATTGCATAAATTCTTTGCAAATTCATTGTGCTTGTCTGCAGAAAGACTTTCACCCAACCAAAGTTTGAGAAGAAGTTTTTGGCGCACTGGAACTGCCACGTAATTTGGGGAGGTTCCGTTCGTGTATCACGGATTCGCAATGCTGCGTTACGAAGTATCGTTTTCAAAGTTTATTGACTTTTCACAAACTTTGCACAACAGAATGTCACCTTCAGTTGAGAAAATCTCCTCACCGAATTTTTTCACATTCACGAAGATGAGCAATTTTCGGTTTAGGAGTCTTAGGCATCTTGACACGTGGCTGAACGTCGAATAAATGTTAATAATGCTGTATTTTTTTCCTCGAGTGTTAGAAGATAGAGGTGAGGTCGTGCCGTTGTGGACCAATAAGAATTCATTGTCCTCAATTGATTCACTATAGAGGATATTCCATGCGGCATGATGCGCGCATCATATAACTCGGCACCACTGAAGTGTGTGTGCAGTGTGTGCGTGTGCGTTGAGCACGGGTTGTCACTTGTGTGAGAAAATATGATAAAAGTGAATCAAACAAATTCACGTCAGCGTAAATTGATGTGAGCTTTGTCATCGAACCTTCAGGAGCCGTAAAAGTACAATATCACTTGACAATATGAACGATTTTTAAGTGTTCTTTTGTTTAAATGACCACTTCAGGCACATACGGCATTTTAAAACAAAAACAACTAAAACAGGCAAAATATGGCAATTATGGCATTTTGCCTGAATGTGCCAGCCCTAGTAATCATCTCTACGACTTTTTGGCCCTGATTGTACTTGAAATTATCAGTTTGCAGCTATTCTCCTATCGCTTGACCTTTCGTTCGGAGTATTTCATCGGTTATAATGATATTCTGGGATGCTTTCTGGCAAAACCATTGGAATAAGCGCTCTTCCAGCTTTTTACTTTTGCTGTCTTGAATAAGACTTCGACTCAAATCCGTTTCATCTAAATCATCTTGCAGGAATTTATCGCGGTGTTTCAGGATATCACGAATTGTAGAGCGTGGGACATTGAACTTGTCACTGAGAGCTTGTTGCGAATAAGAAGGATTCACTTCAGCTGATTTGCTTCTTCTTATGGCAAAGATGGCATTTCACGTTCGTTTCATCGTAGAGTGCGGACTGCGTTATTATCATATTGATTTGTCTCCAATTGAGTAGTAACAGGTATCGTGATTTCATGCATTCGATGTCTACGTTCTCTTTTACTGGCTGCAAACGGATTCATTGGCGAGACCATCTTCGTTTAATCCTTAAAATCGACACCAGTTTTACAACACGCATTCCGTCATTGCTTGTTTGTTACTCAATTCCCCTTACATGCACTGAATTGAAATTTATTTTTCATGTGACACTAATTCCTAATAAAATTTATCCAATTTTTTAACAGATACCCATATCATGGAAATAGTTTATAAGTGATTACCGTGCGAAGCTGGGTTGGATATCACAAGCTCTGCGATTAAATTCGGGCCTTTTGCGAAGCGGCTGCCAAACAAAGAAAAACATCAGTGCAGTTGTATGGTGGACGAACTTCAGCAACTGTTAACAGTAAACAAATAGGCCTATAATCATATTCTCTGAATGATTCCGTAATCGCTGCCTAGCCCCTCCCACTCGCAATCGTCCGTAATCAATGCGACAGTTCTTTCCCCCGCAAGGCTATTGCGTAATTCTTGAACGACCCCTGGATGAGGATGATGATTGGTTTTAAGGTATAAGAGAGGAGAAGAGATGATGAAATATAATTGGGAATGTTATCATCAAAGTGCGAAGAAACTTGTGGAGCGAGAAACAATGCGCTTGGTTAGGCATGTGAAGGGGAAGAACAACAGATGAAAAGAAGAGAGCCAATCAAGACATTGTTGGAGAAGGCGGAGATTGACATGAAGAAGCGCCTAGTGAGTAGTGAGTGACGAAATGTTAAGGCCGACCAGATGAGTGAGAAAACAGGTACGTAGTCATCCAGCGAGTAAGTGATGAAGTTTTTTTTATTAAATTAACTTTTTCTACTAGTCACAATATTTTGCGCCTTGTTGATTTTTCATGCATCTATGTATGAAGTTGTGAAATGCAAAGGATTCGTGAAAAATTGCCAATAGCAATGTGAACATACAATCAGCTGTCTAAATCTATTTTGATTGAAGTCACTGAATTTTTTTGTGATGCTGATGATCTGGAAATTGAAAATAATGCAGGCTAAAATAACTTAAATCACTAATCGATGAACTGAAAAAATCTAAGAAATCATTTAAAATCCCGCCATTCGTAATTGTGTGAATGCTAAATCACAATCCATCTTGGGAGGCAGTCAATGCCATTGCCGTCATAGAAGCACACTCAATCATAGATGTGCGGAGATTATCATATGTCACATGTTGATGTCATACGGAGATGATGAATTTTACTTACTGCATTGTTGTTCATCATCGCCATCGGGGCAATCATCCTCCCCATCGCATTGATAGGATATTGGTACAACTTGATTTGCATTCGCGCATGAGTACGAGTTCCTGTCACATGGACCTGCAGGAAAAATAATGAGAAATGTTTGGCTCTAGAAAACTACTTTGATGAAGATCAGTCCTTTCTGACGAAGATAGCGATTAGCATGATTAGCACCTTATATCGTTACAAAAATGTGTTCCGCACTTCACTGATAGACGACGTCCTCTAATAAGGGCCGCAGCTGAGAAGTCAACTTTCTAATAAATGCCAAACCTCTCATATCAAATCAGAAAAGAACGGTTACTAAAAACCCAGCCGATTATTGGGGAAACTCATTTGACAACATCAGGGGTAGTAACAGCATGAAATAACCCAAAACAACTTATTTCATTTTCATGCTACTCATCGCTTGTAGCGTCAATGATAATATCTTGGTATAGCGAGCGTCCCCCCTTATGCGACCGCTTCACAATATTGAGGTCTGACTGAAACTTCAAACGTGAATAGAAAGATGAACGATGACATGCGAAATTACAAGGAATTGATTCATGTTATGTGGAAATTACGCAAAACTACTAATAGAAACTAATAAGTAACATTTGAATTTCCAATTCGATATCTATTGTATAGATAATCATCATGTTATTTATAGACATCATTTATTTTTATGTTTTTATTTTTATTTTTATGTTTATGAAATATTTCACTCATGTTGAAGTCTAGATGCTTTTTGAAAGTTGTCACGCAAAATGTTTGCACAAAAAGAGACCAATTTTAGACCTATTGTTTTATAATTTTGATCTATCAGTGCACCAAACGTGAGAATTTTTGGTGGAAAGTTTGAAAATGCTCTAAAACTAAAGGTCCCAAAAGAGTAGGATGGTCGATTTAGTTTTGCAAGGACCACAACAAAACTGCAATCGCCCCCTCCCCCCGGGTTATGCAGTTCAATCTCATTATGTGATATTCATATCCTTAAAGCCAAATAAACTATTCCCATTCACCTTTTACATACACCACTGAATTGTGTGATTGTAGTACCTTCTGAATCTGATACTCCAATGACTCAATCTTCCTGCAACTTTCTGCAACAGTTATTTGAGGTGCGATCTTTGCAGTGATTTAGTCCAACTCGCTTATCATTTGCAATGAATACCAATTCAAAATTTTGAATTTCAGGATTGCTAAGACATTTTTGCGCCCACTATAGTAGTATAAAAATGACAGCAAAATTTTTAAAATCCAGGTCACGTTATCCAGACAGATTCGAATGAAAAAGTAAACAGATCAGGCCTATATTGCAAGTCCAAGTGAATCAGATGTATCAAGAAGACATCAACGCGTTCTTCTCTTGACAGTGCCATTACTGCGCTGTAAAGCTCTTTATGGTAATGAAGCGATGCTTTCAATACTGAGTTCACGAATAAATGTTTTTTTCCTGATTCTGAATAGTTATCAATCAACATCTCCCATGGGTTTTTGCGTAATTAAATATTTGACGAACTTTGCCTCATGCTATCATTTTTCTGTATTTACCAAATTGCAATTTCAAAGACAATGTCATCTTCATCAGTGGTTTAAACATAAAAGCACACATGTTGAAATCAATCAGCTATCAAAAAGAAACTTTGTCCAACAGAGAGCTAAGAAGTTAAAAGCGTAAAAACAATGGTGCTGGCGTAATGCTATTATTCAACAATAAGAACCTGTCAGTAGCGGCAATGAGTACAGATTCTGTGATGCGAGTATTGATAACGAAATCACAAGATTTCTTGTAGAGAATGTCAGTGCTGCAGGTCCGTTAAGCGCGATTGAAAAAAGCAGCTTGTTTATCCGCAATAGTTACAGTGTCAACTTTAATCTGGATGTCAAACGGAAGGTCGAACACAGGGTTGTCAATCATAGCTATAGGTCTGACAATAACGCTCTTAGCGTTTCTGAAAATCCTGGCTCTAATGAAATATCTATGAAAGTTGTGTACTGGAAATTACCATATATCAAAGAATCTGAAATATAAATTCGTAATTGTGTCCATTGGTTGAACAAGATTCTTAAAGATTCCAAAATTGTTGCTTTTGGGACTACCAAAATTTCGAACTTCTTTCATAGAAAAGGCAGAATGCCTATTGGTCTCTCTTCAAATGTCATTAACAAATTTTCTTGTGAACACTGTCCAAAGTGTTACATTGGTGAGACCACTAGGCATTTGCAAACTAGAATTAACAAACATTTCAAAGGTCGCCCCGTGCCGACTGAAATCACTTTGCATAATCATGTGAATGACGTAATTCAGCTTTTTCTGTTATTGCCCGAACGAATAATACTCGCATCGCAGAATCTGTACTTATTGCCGCTACTGACAGGTCTTTATTGTTGAATAGTAACACTACGTCAGTACCATTGCTTTTCCGCTTGTAACTTCTTAGCTTTCTGTTGGACAAAGTTTCTTTTTGATAACTGATTGATTTCAACATGTGTGCTTTTAAATTTAAACCACTTTTAAAGAAGACATTACATTGTCTTTGAAATTGCAATTTGGTAAATACAGTTAAATGATAGAATGAGACGAAGTTCTCCGAAGCGCTTGGGCTCAATCTATTACGATGAATATTTGAATTATCTGTGTGGCTGAAATTTACTTGCAGTTATATATATTATATATAATTGTTTATAATAACAATTTTTATAACTGCATTTTATATGCAGCTATTCTATTACTTACATGAATGTGTCATAGAAATTTGCATGGTACAGCAAACTTGCGTAAAATGGAAAGACTATAAATGAAAACAGTGTTATGTCAGATTCATAGTATTTTATGTCACCAGAATCGCGCCTCACCCTGTATTTTCCTCTTCAAGTAATTAAAATTGTAAAAATATAATAATTAAGCATGTATTAAAAATGTATATAAAATTAAATATGTAAATTACAAATGAAAAAATTGACAGAAAGAATTTGGTATACTTTGCATCATTTTTCATGGTGTTTCGATTTCTTCAACATGTTAGTACGTATATTTGAATTAAAATGCATGCTAGGTTTATCCTTGTTGGATTGCATTTATTGAATGGTTTAAATTAGTGATCAGTACTTTCGTGAAACAGCTCGATTTTAACTGATTCGAGCTTACCTTCAGCATTGCAGTTGGCTTCATCCCATCGATTGCCACAATCATCTTCACCGTCGCATAACCAGGACGTGCTAATGCAACCTCTTGTCGCTTTGCGATTCCTCCATATCGGCATGCACAACACTTGCTGAGCTCCACAATCATCGATCGGTCGCTGTCCACCCCTTGATGGACCTTGCGTTGTTGCAACTCGTCGTGCAGCATCGCTGACATTTGGCGATGACGTCGATGTAGCTGATGTCGAAATTACTCTTCTGGAGGACCTTCCAACGTCTTGAGATAAGCGTGTGTTCGATAGTGGATTTGATCTTGATGATTCCATGTCAGGAGGGATTGGTGGAGCTCTCTGAGGTGCATTTGAATCTATTAGAGAAAATATTAAGATATAGAAGCGATGCCATTCCCTCTTCCCTATTGCAAGAGTGTTACAATGATCATCATTTATTATAGAGGTGTTTAAGTTAGTGGAATTAGCAGTTTGTTGATGGTGATTTCAGCTGCTCGGTCTATTGTCGCTCGATCTCAGCGGTTTCCAGATTATGGGACTCAGGCGTCCCGGTGAGGCAATGACTTCATATCACAAGCGTGGTGTTTACAACAATGAAGCGTTGTGTTCACTGCTTTTTCATTTTTTGTAGAATTCCTTGACTTTAAAAAACATGTATATCATCTCAATTACTCTTTCGCACCAAGCTTTAATAAGCATTTACTCGTTCTCAGGGGCTTAAATATTCCCATTTATCACATTAAATAACTAACTCTACATGAGAAGTGATGAATTTCACATTCCTATAAATAGATCTGTTTCTTGCAGAGTTGGAAGTGGGTCGTGGGTCAAGTGGATCACTAAATTGACTGTGACTGTGTCCAAAGAAGCAGTGAACAATACGTTAATTTGACGAATGTACGGGCCCTAGCGAGTCGAACAATGATTTCATAAATTTTACAAATGTTTTGCTTTTGATTTTCTTGGTATCTCGATGGAAATAAACTTTCTGAATGGGGTACAGACTAAGCATTTCTAACAAAAATTGCAATTAGTCTAAAAAGACATAGATATGCTACTATATAATCTTAGTCTGTGGGGCACTTAACTTAACTTAGGTTATCATCTTTTTACGAGTTAAATAGGTTCTAACGATGATCAAAGAGCTCGTTGAAATGCATATTAAGGCTTAGAACAAAGAAAAACAATTTACAATTTCTTGGGTTCCTAACTGTTAAAGCTAAAGATGATGCCAGAGAAGGAGATTATACTCACATCCACAGCATGTGGGTTAAGTCGGTAAAAATGTGGTGGGCCATGGGGGCGTATAGGTCACTCTCTGCAACTTAGTGAAGCTAAGTCAGAAGTTATGCAGTCAGTCATTCATAATTTTTGCGTTGATTATCGTCTGCTTGCTTGGGTTGATTTTGACTTCCAAAGCTCATAATTGTGCAATAAACAAGTCTGAATCCTTCTTAACTTTCATTTATTTTGTACTTCGATACTAAAAATTTCAGAACGTTTAGCCAACAATTGATAGTCTTCATCGTTATTAAATTGTGGCCTAAATTCAAAATGTATGCCTATCTTTTGCCCTTTTATCAAAGTTAATGTATGTATAAAAACAGCATTTGATGTATGAACTTTGATTTACAAGTGCGCGCTCCATGATGGCATGGATCAACCTGAACACACGCAGTATCAATTAGCACGGATTCTATAAGAAGCAAACGATGTGCACGTACATGATATTTTCATTATCGGCATGGCTATTAAGTTTTATGCAGTTTTTAAATATATAAACATGCATGGATTTGTGCGGACAAAATCGCAAAATAAAATCCATAGTACAATATACAGTGCCGTGCAGATATTATTCAGAATTTAGTAATCATCAAGAATATGCACGTACTTCACATTATGATAAAGAGTGTAATGCATCTGTCCCTGTATCTTCAACCATGAAATTGAAGTTTTGCGGCGTCAGGACCTATAATTCGCGATAAACGAGTTTCTACAGGGAACCAAGCCGAAACAAGACTCACATATTGATGTATACATGACACTTCAACACAAATCTGTGCGTCTGCCGCGGTTCTGTTCGCTTCTTCTTCCTGTTAAAAATGAAATAAACGCGTAATGCCATTGGGATGCAGAAAGTTAATATTTTCTATGTTTTCTCTCATTACTCGAGAAGCGCTATGCTAAGAGCCATGATGTTTGTCATTGAATGTCTTCAAGTCATTTCCTCTCATTTGTATGTGGCTAAAACTGGCCAAAATGTTGAGTTTCAATATGCGAGCTTACATTTTCTGTTGCACTCAAACAAGATGCACATGGTGTGATGTTCTTATGAATTTTTGGAAGTAGACAAAAATTTGATGTTCTTGGTGAGCTTTAATTCTTTTCACCGCTTCAATAGGAATCTTTCCAGACAGGATCAAAGAAAAACACCTGATAATCCAATGGGGCGCAGATTCCAGTTTTTCGCAAAAATGAAATTTTCTATCTCTTGTCATTTGAAAGCATTCAGTATAGAGCCATAATTTTCGGCATGATTTATCTTCAGCTAATTTCCTATCATGTGTGCTATTGTCATGCTTCTGGTCTGATGATTCATGCGAGATTGGGTTTCTATGTGGATAAAGTGGACCAGCATGGTGGTGTTTGCCGACAGTAGGAGGCTTGCAAAATTTGAATGTGTTTAGCTTCATAGATAAAGGTTCATGAACGTGATAAGAAATAACCTGAAAACATTCCCTTCCAAAATAGCTCATGACTTAGTGCTTTTCCGTTGATTGACATAAATATGGAAAATCTTATTTTTACATAGAATTCCGATCTGCTCCCCATTGTGCTTTTCTTTGACCCTATCTGACAAGAAGAGGAACCAGGTAGAACTCGGTGAACGCGCAGGCAGATTCTTAGTAGCCATGCAGGTAATTTCCAACAAATGTTCGTGCTGGTGGCGGGATTATAAAGCCTCCTACCCATTCGAGTTGGTTGAATTAGGGATTTATTTTTTCTTCAAGAGAACAAAAGAAGTAGATGCTATCTTAGATACATTGATTTCACGCATACCTAACGTATCTGACTGCTGGATCCTATTAATGCAAACCAAAAGTTAATATTTTAGCCACTATAGTATAGTGTTGTAGTGAGCCATTAGTTTTACCGCTGTTCTAGGAACATAGAGCGCATGAAGCCTTGAAATATACTTTCTATAAGAAATACAGCTAACATAACAACTAAATTTGGTTGAAAGAAACGACTGACTTAAATAGTACTACACCTGCATAGAAAAAAGAGCATCGCAAATCAAGGCTTCTACAGGTGTTGATAGCAACAATATCTGAGCGTGATATTCCAATGATAATGCATCCGTCGCGATGCGTTCTTCGCAATTTTGTGGTAACACTTACCAATTAGTCAATGCTACGGAAATTTTAATATTCATCATTCAATAGAATTTTGATGGTGGATTGGATTGATTGCGGTGTGTTAAATTTGAATGCTCTAACATGATCTTGATTTCCCGCATGATATCGCAGTAATTTACACCTTAATCAGTTTACATACAGGTAAAATTACACGCTACCTTTACTTTTGCGAAAGTCATAAGCAATATGTACATGTAGTTTGCGTTTTGGACGCTCCTGGTCCAATTATTTTTTGAACTTAAGAAAATGTAAATTTTGTTCTTATCGCAAAACTAAAGGGAGTGTGTTATTTTACCTGTATGTAAGCTATGAAAAGTCGGAAGCAGTTCACTACTTTTTAATCAGTCCTTTTAAAAGTGACTCTTACATGAGCAATCCATATATTGAGGCATAATACCGCATAGCTTAGCGTTCTTCCACCTATTATTGAATTCTTTGTCCATGTTATTTCGCGCATCGTGTTTCAAATATCACATAGGCTACTCTTCGAGTTATACAATTAGCATAATTTTTGGAAATTTTGTTGAGTGTTCATTAAATAACCTAGTTCTTTTAACACACCGTTGATATGTCGCCTAAGTCAGTGCGCCTTTTACGAATAATAAATGCCGCTTTTTGTAAACGCAATGCAAATAGAATGATTAAATAGACAATTCGGTCAATTATGGCGAAGCACTATCATCTATACAGCAAAATACCCAGATTTCCTTAGCATTGTAGCTCCGATGACGTATATTTGACATCCAATTTGTCTATGTTATTTCAAATTGGATAACGAATACTAAACTTGCAAATAGCTGTTTGTCGCAGTGATACCTACCACTTCAAGTAATTTTAAGGACCAAACACAGTAACAGGCATGTAGATTTTGTGACATAAAATACTGACAAGCGCATTTTTTGAAATTTTGCTGCTGATAGAAACTGATTGGCAGGCCTATATGATTTCATTAGGTATCATGTTTTGATTAATGCTCATAAATGTGCACTATATTGATTTTCTAACTGCACCAGAAGGTAGATCTATCTAAGTTGCAAATTTCTTGTGAGGAAAGTTGTTTGTCGTGACATTGGACATGTCAGGTATTGTCTGTGACCTTGGAAATCACATGTGATGTATGATTGCGACAACGACGAAATATTACAATTGAGTTAGCTCCAGGAAGCCTGTATGCAAATTAAACAGAATTCTGTGCATGATATCAGATGAAATTGAAGAACTTACGTGGAAGAACAACTAGTCGAATGCGATGAACTTGAAATTCCGGTACTCGGTTGTTGGTGAGTCGATACCGACGACATTGATAAATTCCAGCCTGTGTGATTGTAGCATTTGTTATCACATAACTTGAGCCTCTTGTCAGAAAACGTCCATTCTCAGCCTCCCATGTCACTCGACTCCAGGCTGCATTCCCACTATTCGGGCACACGAGACGGATTGAATTACCACGTGCGACATAGGCGTACTGTTGAGCTGCATAGCAGCAACATGACATAAAGAGCAATGTAAGAGCGATTCCGTGCGTTGTCATACTTATGATGTGATGAAAATGAGGCTCGCAGCTCGTCTGAATAATGTAGTGCACAAAAGCGAGCATCCAATTAAAAACATCGGAAATTTTATGATAAGGCACATGTGATGCAGTCAAACGTGATAAACAAAATAGTTATGCATAAATCGAGGAAAGGAATTCAAATGACCTTGACATTAATTTGTGTAGAATCACAATTGAAAGACCGACTTTTTGTTTTTCTTTTGTTATTGAACATTGTAACGAGCAGCATTGGATTCACTGATACGAACTGTCGGAAAACTGTTTTGATGATAAATTGAACACTTAAGTGTAAAAAAATGACTTATTTCTTCGATTTGAAGTTAAAGCATTCTAAGTATTATCACTAGATTCATTATATTGTCAGTGTTTGGCATCTAACATTTAAGAATTACGGGAATGCTATCAATGACGATACCACTATTAGCATTCCGCTTTATAAAGATTCTGAAAATACCCAAGTTATAGATGAGCACCAAAACATATTACAATGGTCAAAAAATTATGGTCTTAAAATAAATATTGCAAAATGCAAATCTATATGTTACAAAAAATGCTCTGACGTTGAAGATGTTCCTCTCTCCGGATTGTCATCTGTTCATGAAATGAAACTACTTGGTGTCATTATTAATCACAAGCTAACATGGAACTCTCATATAAACTAAGTTTGTAAAATTGCTACAAGACGTCTATTTGCTCTTCGTCTCCTGAAAGCTAATCTTTCTGTAGATCAACTAACTTTCATCTACTATGGAGTCGTGCGGTCTATCCTGGAGTATGCTTCTCCATAATTTGTATTTCTCCCTTCGGGAATTAGTAGTGACCTTGAGAGACTACAACGACGATGTCATTGTCTAATATGTGATTTATCTGTTGGAGAGCAATGCTCATGTCAGCGATTTCCGCATCTGTCCGAACGGTGAAAATGTTTGGCTTAAAAAATTTTTTTACTGCTTCCACTGAAGAACACCATGTGCTCCACTGCATCATTCCATCACAATCCCAAAGATCATGACGGTACATTCAACCAGCTGCATATACCTCACGATTTCAAAATTCATTTGTTCCGTTTACTGCCGCCTTGAGGAATGGACTTGTACATGACACTTATTTCTCCTGTTTTTTCACTTTTTGCATACTCACCGAACCATAAATTATTGTACCTTGCATGATTTTCAATATGATGAAAATGTAAACATTACTTACTTACTTAATGATATGGATCAAACGATGAAAGAAGTAAAGGCGTAACTACTGCCGAGTAGGCTGCTATAACAGAGCGGGATCTCTGAAACTGCTATCGACGTTTATCAGTGAAATGACGAGTAGCTTCAAGAACTCTTCATGACTGTCAGATCGCGGTATATGCATAATTTTACATGTACGCATTCATGTTTAACAGCAAATACAAATACTTTTACCAAATCACTTAACAAGCATTTCTTGAGATTATGGGAAGTATCGCAAGAAATCGATAGTGAATTAGCATCCTACCAGGACTGCAGCAAGACTATCACAGCCTCAGTTCTACTCAACACTTGTTCGACATGCTTGATGGAGATCGCATGCGGAAAAATGTCAAGTATCCAGTTCCGTTACTATCAGGGATGCGAAGTCGTAATGTTGTTTTTGCCGAAGTCTCAGCTGCAAAATTCTTTCGATCCTGCTACTGTGGATGCTGGCGAATCGGCTGATTTGCATGCTGGTGCAGATAACAGATCAAGACTTCATCAATGGCTAATCTGAATCAAGTTGTTGGAATTACTGGCACATAAAGCCTCCAAGTTAAATTTAAAGACGAAGCTAATGCACATCCATGATTCTTCAACATTAAGTGCACATGTCAGGGTTGGAGCCGGGCCGCGGTTTTAGTAACGCCGGCCCGACCGATTATTTTTTTACCTAGACCCATGTCGACCGTTGACGACATTCAGTCGACAATAAATTGCTTCGTCAATCATAACAACATTAAGAGCATAAATGCAACAGAATTTGTGCATCACATAGACTTTTTTGTAAATGATTTATTAAATTTTACTGATAGCATATTTTAGTAAATTCACGATGCAAGCAGTGACGAGAGCAGTTGATCGTGCGGCAGAATCAATTGCGCGATTCTTGAATGACTAGGAATCGTGCGATTTTCTGCAATATGACATCCTCAATAAAATTTGCTTTATGAGATAAAAAGGATTCTATTCACTCATTCATCGTTTGAGATAATTACAATGCGCGGGTCATTGTAATTGGATCCTGATATCATATATAGCTTTTACAGAGTTGCCTTGTGAAATCTCTTTGGGAGCTCCCCACATAGTATTAAGCACGTTCGCATAGGCCAGGTACACCATTTATACGAATCATGCATGCTGTCAAGGCAGTCAAGCATAGTATTTCCCTATCATATTATATATCCGCATCGAAATCATATACAGTGGAACCTCCTATTGCGGACATTCGGACATTCTATACAGCGGACACCTCCGTATTACGGACAGTTAGGCTCAGTCCCGAATAATGTTCGTATCATTTTAATGAGTGCCAACCTCCCTGAGACGGACACCTCTCTTTTCCGGACAACGGACACGCATTGACAAAATTAATGTATGATTAGCTTCTCAATTACGGACAAAATTTCACAATTTCTATGCCTTACAGCATCCTGCTCGCTTGTTGTTTCATTCGGTAGTCGCGCGTATCGCTGCAGTAGGAGGTGTGGCTACGATTGTATTTACGTGCAACGCTATTTTTAGCATTGACATCCCGAGGTTATGACAACTGAGACGAGAGCCAATTAGATCGCTCTATTATTTCCTCTATTTGCAGCATTGCGCGCCAAAGGTATTGTTTCAATTTGGCATTGCGATCAAATAGCAATGGCGCTCAGCAAGCGGACATGGAAGACGTGAATTATCTCTTCAAGAAAAAAGCAGTTTGATCAAGGACAGTGATGGAAAGTCAATCAGACAGCTCGCAGAATTATACAAGATCGGTAAGACGCAAGTTTCCTCTATACTAAAACGCAGAGCCGAAATTTCTGCTGCCTGTGAAAGCGATTTTCCGAATAGCAGGAAGAGATTAAAACTGACCCATGATACTCATGTGATTAGTGAATTGACATGGAAGTGGTTTCAGCAGGCCAGAGCTCATAACTTACAAATCAGTGGTCCACTGATACAAGAAAAAGCACTGTTTTTTGCTCAGGCAATGGGAAAGACTAATTTTAAAGCCTCTAATGGTTGGCTACAAAAATTCAAGAACAGGAATAACATTGCACTGGGTTCTGTGTGTGGCGAAAGTGCAGCTGTTGACTCTGAAACAGTTTCAGAATGGAAGTCGAGGATTCATTTGATTATTCGAGGATATGATGCTTGTGATGTCTATAACATGGACGAATCTGCATTATTCCACAGGGCCTTGCCAAGTAAATCTCTTCATGTGAAAGGAAGCGAGTGCAAAGGAGGAAAGAAATCAAAAGATAGAGTAACTGTGGCATTTTGTGTCAATATGACTGGAGAATTCGAAAAACCACTTACTATCGGACACTCTGCAAAGCCAAGAGCATTCCGTAACATTTCAACCAATAGTCTCTCGATCGATTGGACTTATAATAAGAAAGCATGGAGGACTACTGATATTTTTGCGAAATGGATCAAAGAATTCGACTCAAGAATGCGTCGACAAAACCGAAAAGTGCTTCTTTTTGTCGACAATGCTCCATCACATCCTAAAGACATCGTCCTGACCAATACCAAAATGGTGTTCTTCCCAGCAAATACCACAGCTGTCCTTCAGCCCCTTGACCAAGGGATTATTGCCGTCATTAAGAGGAATTATCGTCGTAGACTTCTGAAAGCTGTGCTCACTCGTATGGATGATGGAGAAGACATTACACAAGTCAAGAAATGTGTGTCATTGCTTGATGCGTGTCACTGGATCAAAGATGCTGTTAATGAGGTGAAGACAACGACTGTTCGAGCATGTTTTGTTAAGTCAGACTTTCTTGATGAAGATATCCACGATGCACCTGCGGAGAAGGATAACACTGACCTTACTAACCTGATAAGTTCTTTTCAAACCCACACCGGGATTAAAGAACCCATGACGACAACCGAATTCATCGAGCTAGACTATGAAATGACAACCACTGATGACGTGATGGAAGGATTAGAAGAGCGTCTCCTGCAGGATTATGAAAAACCATCGAATCCTGAAAGATTCCAGGAAGAAATTATGGCTATTGACGAAGAAGAAACTGATGTGGTGCCTGCTTGCGAGATACGCAATATGAAACAAGCGGCACATTACGCTAACCAGTTGAAGCTCTACTGCTTAGAAAATGACTTAACTAATGTCCACGAACACATTCATCGTGCAGAACTGGAGCTTCAAGACTGCCAGGCAAAAAAACGACAGAGTGCAAGACAGACAACTTTGGATTCATTTCTGAAAAAATTATTGTGGTAGGTAACGAACAAGCGTGTGACAGGTGCGTTGCATTTTGAACTCTCGTTCTTTATTGTCGTTCATTTATTTCATCATCCATACAACGATGCGTTGTATTAGGATAAATGTGTGAATACAATTTTGTTTAGTTAAATTTATTTTTCAATCATTAACAAAGTATCAACCATGTGCATAGACGAAGACACACAATATCAGGATTTCTTAAGTCATAATGCATGATTCTTGACTGAAATTTAACATTACATCACCGGTAACTCCATATTGCGGACAACTCTAAAATGCGCGACACTAAGGCGCAGTCCCGACGGTGTCCGTAATATGGAGGTTCTACTGTAAATACATTGATAACAGTGCGTATAAATGCCTGATTTACATTTAACATGCACACAATGGACGTAACCCAACAACAATTGCACTTGCAGATTTGCTAATTGTGAAGATTTTTGAGTGCTAATTCGCCTGAGCATAGAATAGGAAATTGTCATCAGACTTGAACAAATGAAGTACAAGAATTCCTTGGTAACCGTAGAGGCTGCGTTTCGCCCTACAAGGGCTCGATAACCAGGAGTGGCCCAAAGTATTGTAGCTTAAAATACCTGGAATTGCTGAGCAAGCTGAAGGAATGCACAACGTGTTGCTCTATGTTTATCTTTCCTGACTATGCCGTGTGGCTGATAATCATGAAGATTATACTATGGAATGGCAATTCTAGATATTTCAAGCTAGCCTGGGCCATTCCGAGTCTTGCTCACCAACCTTGTTAGGTGACGTGCAGTGTCTCAGCTGTCACAGAATTTTCGTGCATAAAATTGTACAAGTCTATGGGCGTCTCTCTATTAGATTAGCTAATGTTTTGCAAGCGTTATGAGTCTAATAGTTTGATTTAATTGATGCATGATTATGCTTATTTCATGACTGATAGAAGAAATGGAATAAACCTACACTCCTACAGTTATGTTCGACAAAGTATGACTGATAAAGACCAAAAGAAACTGGGAAACTGGGAAGTAAAAATATTAATAATATTCTTCATAGTACATGTACAATTGTACATTATGTACTTGCAGTACTTCTATGATGACAGATTTGCAGTAGAATCTCATACATAGATTATCAAAACTTTTCATGTCTTGCTTGCGACTTTTCATGTGTTCTGATTTATTATGATGTTTTGCCAGGCATTCTCAAATAGAGCATCGCATTAATTAATAGGGCAGTTATTATTTCAGTCTAGACTGAGTGTCTCATGCGATCAATTTTAATGGAATTTATCCAACTCTTAATGGAAAAATAGTTCTGAAGTGAAAAATAATGCAGGCTAGGTTAACTGAAAAATTCTAGTCACTGAATCTCAAAATATTCAGAGTCGCGCGATTTTCGATTAATCGTGCGCTGAGTCGCGCGATTCGGAATCGTGCGAAAATCGAATCGCGCCCGCCACTGGATGCAAATGTTAACCCCTTGCATCCGGGGTTGGTCACCCGAAAAACCCACGCGGGTTTTTTTGGGTTAAAAGGGCGGGATTTTGGGGTTTTCAACATTAAGGATTTTCCGCAAGTTACTGGTTATTTGCATGCTGCTATTCATTTTTGTGAAATGTGTAAATGCCATTTTGACTCTAATTCGAGAGAATTAAGTTACGCTGTGTGTGAGTATACATTTTAAACAAAACTTAGACTTTTACATATACCCAGTATTTTCACAGCCTGTAGAAAATGAACGTGGGTAAAGCATGTCATACAAACTTTAAAAGAACAAAAGCAAATTGATCACAGAATTCGTATGAGTATGAGTAGATTGATTCTGCATTAACCATCAATCTAAATATTTTTTTAATCATAATTTCTAGATAGAAAGCATTGTTGATAACAAAACTTTGTCACAAAAATCTTATAACAAAGCTATAAAGAAGCAAGTCAATTCAGTTCGTCAGACTCAACAAGACATTCCTCGAGTGATCCTGCACTTTCCATGCCGTCAACCATGTACAGGATCCTCGAAAAAGTTGATGCCTGTCTCAGTAACTTATGCTTTTATCTACATGTACAAAATATACAATATGTGAATGTAACGGTAACTTTCTCCTACAACCAGTCTTAAAGCTTCTAGGCATCTCTAAAATATGATAGGTCGCTTCTGTGAAGATGGTGCTGGGGAGCACAACGATTCTTACACAATGAGGTTTCAGAGGGAAAAACCCGCGCGGGAGGATGAAACGGTTTTTCAGTCAACGAGCGGATTTTGACCAACCCTGCCTTCACCCTCTGTTTTCGCCACTGCAATCCTTCGAGGATCCCCTAGAGTATTTGCGACTTGATTTTAGTGGTGAAAGATTTTACAGACTGACGAAGTGCTAACAGATATAATTGATTTCTGTACATCAAATTGACAGAAGTCTACTCCGCAACTCTCCCCAGCTGTCATAATGGTGTTCTCTTTGAATATGAGGTACACAGATTCAAATCTGCATCAAGTCATGCTGAGGACATTTAAATCTGTAGCTGCACTTTGCAATCCGACTTGTTTCCATCAAGGAAACGAAATATTCGAGACACGTCAATGAAAGAATGTATTAAATGATACATAGTAATCAGAATAGTGACTTTGGAATTTAATTTATGCAAACGGCTCCAATGCATTGAGAATTATGAGTGGTGGAAACTGTCTTCTGATAAAGCAATCTAATAATTTGACTTCGATGCAGTCTGTGGACTAATTTAGATATTGCACTGATTAACCTATCTGTATATTGGCTTCTACACCGTTTTCCGCATTATCAACTGTGTTTTTTATGGAATTTTTTATTTTGAATGGTGTAAGAGTGATATTTACATCATTCATCAGCTATCTCTTATCCGCCACTAGTTACTGAAAAGGAATTGATGGAATTTTGAATATGATCGTTTTCAATATTTCCATGCTCAGGGGAAGGTCTGATGACTCCAGGGAATAGATCTGGTGACGGTGGAGAACAGTTTCACTGACAGATGGCTAAGACCGCAGGGATTCCTTTTGGGAGCACGTAAGTCCGAGAGCTGCTGCTAGGTGGCTGTCTAGGGTCGCGATTGTTTGGTCTGGTTACTTGGTGTCAGGGTTGGTTCTTCTTAGGTTCTGACCCCTACGAGCTAGTGCTTATGACTGGGGGAGACACCCCTGTAACTGGCAATGTGTCCCTGAGACGCCAGAGTCAGCGCTAGTGAGCACGTACCTAATAAAGTGGAGGATTGCTGACTGTATTGTCTTCGTTGGAAGTCAGCATGACACAGGTGCAAACGAACCGGGTTAAGGAGCCTGAGAGCAGCTTGATAATTGAGCTTCCATAAGAGCAGCTGTCCCTTGTCGGCTTAATGGAGTGTCTCTGTATGCCTGCATCCATTGTAACATATTAAAGCCTCCAATGGTGGAGCAGGCCTGTTGGTAGTTTGGTGCTGGGTGGATTGGGTTAGATTGTTACTGCTCTGGGTGGTTCCACTCCGCACCTTCGGGTGCATCTTTTACCACCTTTGCATGCTCACGATCTATGATTTAGGTGGTCCGTCTTTTGATCAGCTGGGCATGTGATCATAAAATATTGAACTATCACTTGCAGAGATAGTGCAGCGTTTTGGTCTAGGCTATCAAGTTGTGAACTGGCAATTATGAAAATTTTGATTTCCTGTCTTAATAAAGGCTGTGATTTCTCCAACTTTTTTTGGGTCTGAAACCTTCACTCTCTCAATTCGTCAAAAAATGGAATAAAAATCATAGCGGGTAGGGGTATGGAAACATGGTTATTTACATTTTGAATTTTTGAATTGCATGTTTATTTCCAAACGTGTGATTATTTCACTGAAATTAGGTACCGCTGTCAATATCGTTTTCTATACGAATATACATTGGTATGATTGATCTTGTTAATTTGAATTGAGTTACGTAAATTATGAAGCTTGGTACAGTAAATTAGTAGCGTGGTCGATTTGTGTCTGAAATGAACGCTGAGTTATAATTCTTTGATGCATATGATCTTCCAAAATTAATAGTTTATTTTGAAAATTTCGAGCATTACGCCAATTGTTCTTCAAATTCACGAGCACGATCAATTCGATTTGGAAGCTGGGAATTATCTAGCAACTTCTATTACATGAACTATATAAAGGGCCAAAATGGTGTTGAAGTCTACATTTTTCTAAAGGTTCAAGAAAAGGGCAGAGCAATCGTATACAAAGACAACATCGTATGTCGTTCCTGATAAAGGCATATCATGTGGTTCTATCAAGTCACGTCAAATAGGTGTCTATTTCCCTTCGAAATGGAGATCGCAAGACGTAGAGATCATAAAGAATAGACATCATCGACGTAAAGAAAAAAATTCGAGTTATATAGATATCGGAAGAGTATTGGTAAGAAGATAGAATGTCATCTGAGAATGAATGTCATGCTTTGCAAGATAAGAGTTGCAATCTGTAAACCCGCATGCATCGTAATGCTCAAAACCGAACTTGCTGTCGATCACTACGTAAAGAAATAAGCTGATTTTTCGGAATTTTAGTTTTAGCCGGTTTTTACCACTTAGTGGCAAAAACTAGTTTTAGCCGGCAAAAAGCCAACCCTGGTAATAGAGCTTAGTCATTGTTCGACTGTTTGTTTTTCATTTTAATGATTGGCACCGGTACAAAGAATCCGTACATCATCAGTTTATGTAGTAGAGAAAATAGGTTTTCTAATCTCCGACTTTTATTCAGTTCGTCAATCACATGCCTGTATGTATCATTGCCATATAGCTGCAGTTCTGCATACACCGCAGCTTTCAGCTAAAGCGAATGACCTGGAGAGTTCTGTCATTTGGGACATCAACCAGGGGCTCATCGCCCGTCATCGAATAATTGAAATTACTTGATTGGTGTCAGTCAATAATTGCAATTTGTTGATTGATTAGTGTCGCAATGGGAAAAGTAGTCAATAGACTGATAGGTACTTCTATTCTTTCCCACCACATTTTTCAAGTTTTCCAAAATCATGAAATTTCGCCAAAGTTTGTCACATTGGGTTTAGAATAGACTTGATCTGTCACTGAGTGACACTACAACACGACTGAGAAGTCTTACTTGAACCCTGGGATAAAGGATTGGTCTCTTGGATACTCAGTTAGAATACAAGGCACAGCTGTGATCATGAACTTCGTGTGATTGTTGTCTACATACAAATGACGAGCAGTTATCTAATTCTGAGGTTCTGAATGTTCTACTAGTCAGATAAGAGGAGTTTTACACACTCAAAGCTATGCGACGTTAGTGAGACTGCACGTGGGAGCAAGAGAAGATCATTGACGATGCAACACTTCCGGCTGTCAACAACAGAAATGTGGGGGGGGGGTAAAGAATAGAAGTACCGACTGATTTACTTGCAATGCCGTCACCTCTCACCATCGTAGGAAAAGCATTCCAACTTCAGTGATTTATTTAGATACTAGCCTACTAAGCATCTTCCTTTTACGAAACTGATCCCCTTCAGGATTCTAATTAAGACCTGACTGGTGCACTTATAACGCATTTAATAATAATAATAATAATAAGCGTTTATTTTCAGAATTGACTCAATACTGAAAATCGTAAGGCATAGGACAAGTATACAACTTTTATCAAAAATGGAGAGAAAATGTAGACATAACTAACAAAATTTAGAAAAACACCAAACCGACAACCGAGACAAAAAGTAAAGACTTTGACAAGAAAAAATAACATAGAAGTTAGCAAGTGAAACCAGAATTTAGAAGACGAGTCATTGTGACTACGTAGCTTCTCCGGCGAAGCGATGAATTACACTTCTGCAGTACAAATTTCTTCGAGTAACGTAGTTTCTCTGGAGCGAGACGATGTAATGGATGATGTATGTCATTCACAAGATTCTCAAAAAGCTTCCAATTATAAGTCGACGATAGTACAGCGGTAAGAAATGTCCACAGTTGCAAGAAGACGAACCACATATTACCCTATGAGCACGATTTTGAACATTTTCAACAACATTAGACTGGATAGACTTCAAATTTACAAACATCGGAGCAGCGTTTTCAAGAATACTTCGTTTGCAATTATTATAAATTAATACAAGCTCATCAATAAACAAAAAGGGTTTTAACTGTCTGAGGACAAAAATTCTGGACGACGCTTTCTTTGATACTCCAACGACATGTGAATTCCAATTGAACTTGGAATCAACAACAACACCAAGTATTTTCAAGTGTTCGACTGTGGGAACATTAGGAACCTCAAGATGAGAAAACATGGAAGTATCTCGAGTGGATACAAACATTTGTTGAGACTTCTGATCGCTAATTACCATTTTGTTCTTCTGAGACCAACAGCAAATGTCATGGAAAGCGTTTATAACCGGACTTGACAATACATCTTTCTTGATTTTACCGATGGCAACAATGTCATCTGCATACTTCAATAATAATGTCAAATCTCTGTAGTCAGAGAGGGATAAGTCAGCCATAAAGAATCCAAATGCTAAAGGTCCGATGGATGACCCCTGAGGAATGCCACTACGAACACTAGTATAGTTGCTGTAGCTGCCACTCCAACTCACTTTGAAAACGCATGGTAAGGTAGTTACTCATGAATGAAAGTACAAATGGGTCGAAATTATTGTTCATCATTTTCTCCAGCAAAAGTTTGTGGGAAACTTTATCGAAACCTTTGCTCAAGTCCACAGAAATGATATGACAAGCTATCACATCTTTATCTTGAAGACTATCAGTGATGAAATTTTCCATATCTAAAAGAGCACACGTTGTAGAGCTCTTGCGTCTGTAGCCAAACTGCTTGTCATCAAACTTCGAACTGAATTGATCTCGTATGACTTTCAAGAGCTCTATTTCGAATATTCGCTCAGGAATTGGTAGGATAGATATGGGACGTACATTTGTAAAAGTAGGAGGATTGGTCTTAGGTAGCGGCAAAATGTCTGCCATTTTCCATGAAGATGGAAGATTACCGACTGAAACGCACATATTGAATATCATGGTGAGAGGCTTTGCGAGAACACTGCTGAATTTAGACCATACAACCGACTGAATACCGTCCGGTCCGATAGATGTGTTGGGTTTCACAGATATCAAGTGTTTCTCTATCATTCCCGGGGAAAATTCAATAGGAGACCGGAAACTCAAACTGTTCTGATTAATGATCGGTTCATCGATGAAATGATCACTGAGATTTTTATTAAGCTGCTGCAGAACATCAAAGATAGGAAGATCGGGATCCAGTTTCAGAAGCCAATTATTATCAGTGACTTGATTCTTGGCTACAACCTTGTATACATCCCATACAGAATGCTTGGTTTTGAATTTCTTACTCCAATGATTTTTTGCTGAATAGATGCTTTCTTTGACTTTCTGCTTATAATGAGCAAATAATGACCAATTCTTCTCATGATAGGCCTGGTATCTTTTGTTGATTAGTACCTTGATCGTATTGTTCATCCAAGGTTTGTCAGAAGGCGACTTGCGAACAAAGTCTCTGGGAATCATGTCAAGAGCACAATTCAAAATGTCATAGAATGCAGAGCAAGCGGCGTCAAGGGAAACACCTGATAAAGCCATACTCCAATCCGTATTCATCAAAGAGATAAGGGGACGCTGGATGTTGGAGCTGCGTAAGTCCATAACTTCAGTTAAGTTGGGATTAGTGGGAAGATGTCGACGAGGTTTCAACAGTATGACGCCATGGTCACTCGAACCTAGCGGAGGATATATGATGGGAGATGCGTAGTGACAAGCGTTAACTTCTGGAATAAAAATCAGATCCAAAGCAGCATTGTCGCGTGTGGCCATACGCACAACATTCTTCAGTTCAAAAGAAATTTCCAAATCCGCACAGCTCACTCTGTTGAAGTCACCCAAGACATAAACAGGATAATCCTTGATATCGAAGGAGAAAGTTATCAATGGTAGAGACAACATATTCCATTACACGATGAGCAGCATGGTCGTTGAGAGAACCACCTTTAGGAATGTACAATAATACCAACAAACATTTGAAGCGGTTATACTTCACACTAAGAATGAGCAGTTCAACATCTGATTGCTCAGATTCTGCAAACAAGCTGGTCACCAAGAATTTGCTGTTCATCCAACAGCAGACACCTCCACCCTTCTGTCCTGTTTTGCGATCCGCACGGTAAAGTATGTCGTCAGGGATGCTCATTGAATTATCTGATATGTCACAGTTCATCCAGGATTCGGTAATGCATAGAAAATCAGGAAGACAAGTGCGCACAAAAATGTTCAATTCGTCCATCTTATTAACCACAGATCTCGCGTTAGATAAGCAGATGCTGGGCAAAGGAACAGTCTGAGTTAGTCAAGCAGATGGATTAGGCCGAGGTAGAATTTTTCCATTTCTGATAATAATGTCTTCGCCTTCCTCTTTCCTTCTGTTAAATTCTTCCATCAACTGTTTTCTTCTAAATTGTTGCGAGTACGTCAAGTCTGGTTTAATGAAGACTCTTCTGTACTGAGAGGCCAACAAATTCCTCGAGTTTTTAAGACAATGAAACTTTGCTTTGCAAACAAAATTCTTGCTCAATCGATGCAAAGCGAGCCAATATACAGTCCGTTTCATAAAAAGTGGATCATCCAAAAATTTGACTAAATAAAACATAAGTATGATACAAAAAGCATTTTTCATGTTATTTCATGTCCCTAATATATTTAAATGTCCTTATATAATCTGATAAGCTATGATACAGTAACGGTTCTTAAGAAGCTAATATTTTGTGGTCCTACCCTTATTGTCAATGACATTACCAATTCGTCTAGGCATTGATTCGATGATATCGTTGATTTTTGACTAATCTAACTTTCTCCACTCTCTTTTTAACAGTGACGTAAGTTGTGATACGCCATCTGTAGGTAGCAGCGAACGACGAACGTTACGTTTTAGAATACTCCATACATTTTCTATGGGATTCAGATCAGGAGGACGAGCTGGCCAAGAAAATGTCCTAAGCCCTAATTGAGACTTGCATAAGTTGACTCTGCTACTCCTGTGACACGTAGCATTATCATCCATAAATAACCAAGTCGATGGATCACCAAGTTGATCTGTCATTTGACCAATGTTCATTCGTAAAACATTCACATAGCGTTCAGAATTCATGGTTCCTTGCTGTATGTGAAGTTCAGAGCGGCCATTGGTCCAAATGCCAGCCCAAATCAGTAGAGTCGCACCACCTTGTACCCGGGGACGATGTACGTGTAAATGTCTCGGAATTTCCTGATCAGATTTTATCCATAATCTCAATCGACCATCACTATCCTTCAGACGGACTGATGCCTCATCAGACCAGACAACCCGATCCCATTGATTTCGCCACTGACAATGACTCATTGCCCATCTGAGACGTCTTTTTGTATGGTGATCTGATAATTCGATCTGAGAGGGCCTCTTACAGCTCTTGAAATTCGACTCAATAAGTCTTCTACGAATAGTGTACTTAGAAATAGACGAGTCTAGTGCAGCCACTCAGTTAACGATAGACTTGGATCAACTTTAAAAAATCTCAAAATTAGGCAGTCTCTACGTTTGGATGTTTTGCGTGGACGGCCAGAGCCCTCTTTACGACAGAGTCGAAAATCATCATTATGTCATCGATGCACATTTGTGTAAGGGACATTTAGTCTCTTGCTTGTAGCTCGCAAAGAAAACCCTACTTCTAGCAAGGCTGACACTTTGCCTTTTGTGAATGCGATCTCGTTATTGTTCATTTGTGCTTTGTATTGTTTTCAACCGGGAAGAGATAGATTTCTAGCTGAAAGCAATCAGGAGTGCTGCCAGCACCACCGCAACGAAGTCAGGAAGCTATGGAACATGAAGTCCAGTTAATCACATGTAGCAGTTACATTATTGTTGATGAATAATGGTGCTATACTGGCTCTGATTGACCGATTTTCTTTGTTTTTGTTTTGCTTGATAGCTTTTGGCTTGTAGAACAACATATTACATAACAAAGGAAACAAATGTAATTTTATAAGAGTGAGGTATGATTTTGTGTAGCATTGCTAAATGAAGATCAAATTATCTACTACTTTTTTGTCTATAACAGGAAAACAACTCAATATTGATGCTTGAAATTTCCAACAATGATATTAGTAAGCACAACTGACATATCTTCCAAATTTCAGAGAAATTCGTTCAAGTTTGGCGGAGTTAGACAAAATTGAAGTTAAGGCGATGTTTAAGAGTGATCCATTTTTTATGAAACAATCTGTATCTCCGAAACTCACAGACTTACATTTATTGCAGAGAAACATCAGGTTATCCACAGACAATAGAGCTTTACCAGTCGAAGCAGACAGTCCGGAACACTCCCTCTTTGTGTGAAACACATTACTGCAATATCGGCATTGTATGAAGTCTGTGTCGATAGCTATGTTGCAAGCGGTACACGGCATTCCATGCTTTGAAACGTCACTACCTTTCCTCGATGTGGACATCACAAAAGACAAATGAACTTTGATCACAGGCCAATTCTGGTTAGTTAGGAGATTATCCCAAAAAACTGGAGAACCAACAACTTTCAAGCCAAAAGATGAAGCCCAAAGGACTGTCGAGCATAAGCCGAATCCGAAGATGTAAATTTCAGCTCGCAAAGCCCACTTGGAGAGCGACAAAACGAAGCGACGCGAAAATGACCAGAACACCAGCAGACACGACCCTCTTCTTCGGCGGTTGACGGTTGATACTTTTATCTAAGTAAGCAAGTGAATGACTTGTATACTTGGCATCATAGAGTAGGTATATTAGGTAGAGTGTTAACTTCGCATTTATTAAATCCCCAATGTGTATACACTTTCGAATTTATTAAATGAACTCGTGGGAGATGCAGGTGGCAATGTCACCAAGTGTGAGATGTGCACATTTATGCAGTTTTGAAGAAATTACGACGGGATTGACTGATCATGATAACATAATGCAGAAGGAAATGATAGTATTTTACAGATTCCGTGTCTTGACAGCCTTGGAGAGGTAATGTTTGTTAAATTAACAATTCAATAAATTGCCATTACTTTCATGCTCAACCTCAAGAGTGCCTCCGCAAGCGTAATCATATCACAGGCAACCTGCAACTGGCAGAGCAATATCACACAATCAAAGACAATCAATGATTTCATTTAACTTTGAAGGATGTAAATGGTTCCACATCATTATTTAGATTCAAGAAATGAAACATGAATTTAGTGAATCATAAATGCCGGTGAAAATTGTAAACAATACTTGGTATACAAATACTTTTTTGAGTCGACATTCTACCTATATATCCCTACTCTATGCTTGGCACGTACATGTATAGTCTGTATCACAAAAAACGAGCGGAAAAAATCTATTCTCTTGTATGCGCTTCTATGCATATGTAGAAATATATGCTTTTACTTCTTTTCATCTTCTTAATAAATTTGAATAAATAATTTGAATTTGTGATATGGGTCAATAATTTTTTTCCATGTGAGTCATGCAATTTTGGAGTGCCTGCTTCATTCTATGCGCTGTAAAGTATGGCAGGTGCGCGTCAAGAAATTGTTTGATATCGTCATGTGAATCAAAACTGTCACGAAGTGGTTCGAGACGCGGAAACAGGTAGCGATCACACAGATTGGTATCTGGTGAATATGGTGGTTGTCTCAAGAGTCGAATATTATTAGTAGTAAGTAAAACTCCACTTCTGGACCGCGCAAGATGGCCGCCGTCGCTGACGTCCCCCCCTCTGGAACGGCAGAGTGTCGTGGTCGGCCGCCGTGGTGCTTTGGTTCTGACGTCCCCCCCCCTCTGGCCGACCGTCGTATAGCGCGCGGTGATGTGGTGTCTAGGTTGGCGTGGTGTGCCGGCCAGGTTGGGAGGGTGGACTGTCGTAGCTCACCTGAAAAAATCCTAAGTGTCAGAGTGGCTTTGTATGGGTAAAATTTTGAAAATTTTCCAAAGTGAGGAATTTCGACCTGGGACCGTCACCAAAACATTTTTCATCAAATTTCACTGACCCCCCCCCCACCCGACAGCAATCTTCTAACTTTGGTTCTAGTGAACGGATTTTGTTTTAAGGTTACTCGTTTGAAAGAGGAGAAAAAACTGCTCGACGACATTTTTTGTTGCGAGTCAATCGGACCAGCCGTTCAAAAGTTAGAGCGGTTACAAGATTTTAGGTCGGAGCTCGCTCACCTGAAAAAATCCTAAGTGTCAGAGTGGCTTTGTATGGGTAAAATTTTGAAAATTTTCCAAAGTGCGGAATTTCGACCTGGGACCGTCACCAAAACATTTTTCATCAAATTTCACTGACCTCCCCCCCCTCTGGACAGCTAGCTTCAATCTTGGCTTCTAGTGGACGGATTTTGTCGTGCAATAGCTCGTTTGAAAGCTAAGAGTGAGACAAATTCAGTGAAAGAAACGGCTTGTTCATATCTGTCTTCGTTTAGATGTGAGACGCCATTTAAGATTTTGGGAGATTGACGAAAAACGACAGAGTTAGAATTTCCCAAGAAACAGCTCCAGCGGGCGAATGAAGGCTCGGATTGGTAAACGGAGACCAGATTTGGAATCAGCTTCATGTTATTGTCCAATGAGGATCATCATCCAATGAGAATCAAGCATTTCTATATAAATAGCGAGCCTTCCACAGTTAGAATCATTCCATCGTTGAATCGCACGAGTGACGGACGCACATTTTCTCTCTCTCTCTAGTTCCCTGTTCTATTATCCAACTAAAATGGTAAGTCGCTACTTTCCTCCCTCCCTTGAACGTAAACTTAATACAATCTTTTCCATTTTCAGGCATCTACTCCATCTGCTGCACTAGTAGGACAAAATGGTGGTCAAACGTTACAAGGTTCGCTACGATCAGATCATCTACAACTGAGGCCAGTGGAAGAAACAACCAAGGTACATAATCCTACACCGCTACAGCGTAAATTTAAACAAGTCTTGCGTTATGACGATCATGATGTAGTACTCCAAACGGGAATGCTCCCTTCCACGGATGTCAAGATAATGCACAATCAGTATGGGGACTACATACTGATCCCCGTGAGTCCGTACATTCGCCACCAACTTGATATTATTGAGGAGTACGTGACATTAAATATGGACATTCCTACTCCTCTTGCTCAAGAGTGGAAGGCGAGAGATGACAAGGATACTCCCTATAGAAAGATTTGGGATGGTAATCAAATTTGCCTACCGGTATCATATTGGTGCACTTACTATAAGAAGGAGGGAGATCATTCAACACCCATCACATGCGACGAGCTCGGAGAAGGTACTTGGGATATCCTTTTCAAAGTGAATGGGCTATATTATGGTCGGCATAAGGATAATAAAATAGCCTCTCTCTCCATGCATATGGAATCCATCCTATATATTCCAAAACCACCCAACGTGGACGACATAATTGATCAAATCCTTAACAGCAGTGGTACGAAGCGCAAGTCGGAGAAGAATGCTGCATCAAAACGCAAATCAAAGAAGGAGAATTACTAGTCCTTTCCTAACTCTACCCTATGACAATTCGCTTATGTGCTTTGAGTGTCGTAGACGTGGTCTTATTAGATACATTTTACTTCTTCGTTGCCATCATATCATTTGTGTATTTTGTCGTGAAAAGCATCGATGTAATTCTTCATTTTGTAATATGTTATAGAACGTTTCCTTAGATGTGTAAATTTCCGTTTTAGGCTTCTATCATCATTTTTATGGATTGTGAGGGTGAACCTGTACAGGAGCTCAGTGCTGTTGCTATGAACAATTGGACATATCAGATTGTCAGTGTCTATCATCAACATGCCAACTGCAATCCCAATGTTGATCAATGGGCGAGAAAACACATTCATGGACTTAATCTGAAATATTTGCAAGACTATGGCTTTTCTTGTGAGAGTGCTCTTCTTATTGACTTTAAACGATGGTTAGCTGCTTTCAATGTTATACGCATCTTTTGTAATAATCCTGGTAAGGAGAGGAAAGTATTTCCCAATCTAATCATTGATGATATTTTGCTCCCGCCTTGGGATAGTAGAGTGAATCAACATTATCATGAAGTCATGAAACGTTTTAAGGATTTGTCTGTTCCTATTTTGTCTGTTCGTTGTAGTAGCTACGTTCATAACCAATGCTTCTTTCCTCCTTACCTCAGCACTGCCAAAGTCCTGTATGGTTATCATTGCTCGCTGTATGATAGTTACCAGCTGTATCTATTTTATCTCTTTCAAACCATTGATTTATAATGCATGCTTGTTACTATTATTCAATGAATGTTACTATGAGAAGAGTTGTTGTTTTCATGCAATGGATGGGTTAGATAAAGGGCAATCATGTCTTTCTCAAACGACTGCGGAACATAACATTTTCATAGGCAAAGTTTAAAAGGAGCTGTTCAAGATTATGTGATAAATTTTCATAAAGATGAGACCGACATCGAAGCAGTGGTCGATGATGCTAGCACTCTATTTCTAGAGTTAATGAATACATTCTCTGATAGCATTGTCATGGCGCGATTAGTTGCGAAAATTAAGTTTAGTCATTTTGGAAAGGAAGAGGTGGAAAGTCGCTCTTTCCATTTTGCTTCTTATTCAATGGAAGTGGTAGATCACCCCGAAGAATTTTTTAAAAGACATATGATAAAAATTGCTGAACGTCTTAACGCATTTAACCATCATGGTAGCAGTCTAGTGATTGAAGCGATTTCAGATATTCACATTCAACTTTAAATAAAGAAAAATTGAAAATGCAGTGGTACTTGATTGTAGCACAACTGGTTTTCGAGCTATGTCTGCTCACTCTCGAAGTATATTCCTTCTGTACATGTGTCTATTATTTAGAAAAGGCTAGCAAATTCATATCTTCAAAAAGACTTGCTATAGACATCAGTAACGGTGAAACTATGTGTTGTGATGTATGTAAGCGAAAGGATGGAAATGAAAAGCGCATCTTCAAGAGATGTAAGCATGCTTTTTGTCAACGCTGTTTCATACGTAATTGCATTCAACTTTGCAAATCTAACCACTGTGACATTGCTCATTTCGAGTGTCACTTATGTCGCAATAGTTAGTACCTATGCAAATGTGGTAAAGATAGGTTTTAGCAAAGACTAACACGAAAAATGACGAAACGTAAAAGTCAAAAGTTTTCTTCAGCCATTCAAGCTCTCCGACGAATGAAAGCAAATCAGCGATACAATGCTATACGACATGCTAACGATAAATTCATTTGTGAAATTATTTCTCATGTGAGGAAGTTGAGGACGAAGAAATTAGCGCCAAAACAACGAAAGTTACTTAAGCGATATGCTACAAAATTGCGTTTCATCTCCAATCCTAAAGTCGCCTTTCAAAGAAAGAGGAAAACTCTAACACAAAAGGGTGGTTTCCTTTCAGCAATACTTCCAATGATAGCTCCTGCCGTGGGCAACCTATTGGGAAATATCTTTGGCTCTAAGCGTTAATTATGCAAATGTTGAGTCTCAAAGTAATAAAATGGATTTCAGACTTCAATGTGATAAAGTTCTGACTGTATCAGGTCCATCTCATGCAGGTAAAACTGTTTTCACGCTGAATTTATTGGATAAAAGAAGGGAGTTGTTTAAGGAACCTATCAATCGAGTGATTTGGTGTTATGGTATTTATCAACCGTCGCTGTTTCAGGAATTGCAAAGTCGCAACTTTATTCGATATGAAGGAATTATTTCAGTGGATAAAATTCAGTCTAATGATGTTGTTGTATTGGATGATTTATTAAAAGAAAGTAAGAATTCAAAAGATGTTACAGATATGTTCACTCGCGCAGCACATCATAAAAGGTGCTTTATCATCTATATCACACAAAATTTGTTTCCTGATGGAAAAGAAGCTCGTACACGAAACCTGAATACACACTATTATGCTATTTTCAAGAATCCGCGAGATAAAAGTCAATTTGAAATTTTAGAGCGACAAGTTGCACCCAGAGGATCAAAAGCCTTAATTGAAATTTTTCAAGCAGCTACTGAAAAACCATACGGTTACTTATTCATTGACTTTACGCAAGAGTGTCCGGAAGAATTTAGATTTCGAAGTGATATTTTGAAAACTCCCATGATTATCTACAAACTATGAGTTCTTATTCTCGCATGATTGTTATTCCTCAGGATGAATATGTACAATTGACTGCCATGCAGCAAGTAAAGCAACTTCTTGCAAATCAAATGTATAGGAAAGAAATAGATTATCAGCAAAATGTTCACATCAAAGATCCACATCGTGCTGTATTATTACAATCGGAAACTGTTGAGCAATTGAAAAACTTGAAGAATAAGATGCGTGACTCTGTATCGACTGCTACACCTTTAGCATCTCGCGCACATGCCATATCTCTTTTCAATAGTATTGAACCCCATCTCAATGTAAATGATAGAGGAGAAATCATTACAGATGAAAATAAAGTGATTGACGCTTCACGTTATGAAGACTTGATTCAGTATGCGACACGTAGAAAGCGCCGTCAGGGCTATGTTCCACCTGGTTGGTCATACTTTCTTAAACTATTGAAAAAGCATAATGTACCAAAATTTGCTTTGAATAATGAGACATTGAAAGAACTTGATTCAACAGTGGCTACTGCTCCAATGCTTCAGACGATGAAAATGCCAACAAATTGGTTTAAGACGTCACCTGCTACATCCCCTCCCACACTCACTAAGCAAACAAGAGGAAGAACTCGACGTAGATCTACATCGCCACTAAAACTAGTAAAAGGAAAACGTAAAACAGCTCCTCCCAGGAAATACATGTTCTCAGACTATTAATATGAAGCAGATATATTGCTTGCCATGTAATGAGCCGCCAGAGGTGAATGTCGTTGTCACTTGCACTTGCTGCGCCAGCTCTCACAATGAAACCCCTAAGCAATGTGAACACGATCGCAAAACCGCTAAAGCTAAATGCTGCAGTTGTTGTAAATGTAGAAAGGCAAGAAAACAAAAAGATGAGAAGGAGGAAAAAGAGTCAGTCGTCATCGACTGAACGTTTGAAGTCAATCTGTTATGATGTAAAGCATCCGGCAGGATTTGCATCTATCAAGAAATTATCAAAAGCGAGTGGTCTTCCACAATCACAAGTGAAACGATGGTTAAAGGGTCAGGCTACCTATACACTCCACAAACAAGCGAAAAAGAAGTACCGCACCCGCCATTATATTGTTCATGACATCGATGAACAGTGGCAAGCAGATTTGTGTGATGTTGCCTCCATTTCAAAACATAACTCGGGCAATAACTTTATTTTAACCGTCATTGATATTTTCTCGCGTTATGCGTGGGCTCAACCTTTAAAAACTAAAGAAGGGAAAGGAGTAGCAAGAGCATTCCAAACAATTTTTCGAGAAGGTCGCATTCCAAAAAGAATTCAGAGTGATCAAGGAAAAGAGTTTGAAAATCAGCATGTGAGAAGATTATTTGAGATGCATGACATTGAGTTGTTTAGTGTAAAGAGTGCTTATAAAGCTGCACTCGTTGAACGTTTTAATCGTACATTAAAAAATCGCTTGTGGCGACATTTTACTGCCAACTTGACACAAAATTGGACAAAGGTTCTACAAGATACACTCCATGCCTACAATCACTCTATCCATCGTTCTATTGGACTCAGACCAGTAGATGTAAATGCTAACAATGTAGATAAAGTGCGCAAATCATTCCAACGTAAACGCACTCATGTGAAAAGTGATGTGAAAATTGGCGATAAAGTTCGTATCTCAAAAGTGAAAAGTGTTTTTGCTAAAGGGTACCTTCCGAATTGGACAGAGGAGGTATTTACAGTATCAAGGATTAATCAAAAAGACTCTCCGACCACCTACAAGTTGAAAGATTACGATAATGAAGAAATTGAGGGTAGCTTTTACCGCGATGAGATTGAGGTAGTCACTGAAAGTGAAACATATTTGGTAGAAAAAATCATTCGATGTAAAAAACGGCAAGGTGAAGAATGGTGTCTTGTTAAATGGACTGGTTATCCTTCAAGTATGAACTCTTGGATGCGTCGTGCCGACATCTTTCATCTAAGTGATCGACAGTGATTCATGCAAAGTTGTAACTAACAATGTTTAGGGTTTGAGCTATGAATCCAACTGCCTCATTTTATTCACGACCCTCCTGTGTAAGTGGTGGAGGACAAATTTACATCGGCGCTCGCCGCCAACGTGGAGGTAGCATACTTGGTGCACTGAAATCTGTTGTAGCACCTCTCATATCCAATGTCGGTAGATCTTTAAAACGAAATGTTTTAAGTAATGCCGTTGGCTTTGCTGGTGATGTTGCTAGTGATCTTTCCAGAGGTAGAAGTTTTAAGAGCAGTTTGTTGAATCGTGGGAAGGAACGCGGTTTAAAAACATTGAAGCAGACCTTTGCTGGTGTTACTCAAGGAAAGAAATCACCTAAACGAATGAATAAAGGAAGGAGGAAACATCGCGGAGCTGGTAAGGTGCGATCTTCAGTCAAAAGGCATTCACGCAAACGTCGTAGAGGCTCTAATCATTCATCAGGCGCTAAACGACGACGCTGCTATAACTTCTAATCATGGAGTGCAACACTTCTGGTTTTTGTTTGTTCGATCAACAAGCCATAAAGACAGATATTCTTAGTTCAAGTATTGTAGATTATCATCCTCGAACAGCTGAGAATGCTGGCCCCATTGAATTTGTTATTCCTGGTGGTAGTGATGACTACATAGATTTGAGTTATGCGATGCTTGATTTGAGGTTTAGAATTCAGCAAGCAGATGGAACTGCTATTGACGATGCACATAAAGTTGGACTGAACAATTTACCATTGACTACATTACTTCGCGATGTTTCTCTAACGATTGGAGAGCAGCAGGTGGAAGGTGGTCAAAGCGATTATCCCTATAAATCATATTTCAATCATGTATCACAGTTTCATCCAGCAGCACAAAAAAGTCATATGGAAGCCATGGGATGGTACAGAGATGAAGCAGGAAAATTTGATGTTGAAACAAACAGTGGCTTTGTAAAGCGATCTGCTATGATTAAAGATAGTAAAGTATGTCAGCTATATGGTCCGCTGAATTTAGACTTCTTTAGACAGTCAAAGTTTTTACTCTGTAATACCAGCATGCGACTCAAGCTGACATTGAATAAGCCTGAATTTGCGCTGAATGCATTTGCTAAAGTTGACAATTTTAGAATTCATGTGGAAGATATTGCACTTTACATTCGTCGAGTAGTACCGAATCCAAGTGTCATTAGAGGGCATGCTGAAGGCCTTAACCGCCAAAATGCCATTTACCCCGTTCAGCATACAAAGCTTCTCACCTTTACAATTCCGAAAGATCAAAAGAGTTTCATGAAAGATGGCCTCTTTCCATCGGAAGCACCGAAGCTCCTCATGGTGGCAATGGTTGAAAATGATGCATTTAATGGTAATATAAAGAAGAATCCTTTCAATTTTAAACACAATCAGTTAAGTGAAATTGCTTTACGTGTAAATGGTGTGAGTCATCCTGGTCCACCCTACAAACCAGATTTTGCTTCGGATCAATTTATGCGCAGTTATGTTGATTTTATGGATGTCTTTGGCTTTTACAATACGGATGACACCAACGGACTGACTATGAAAGAGTTTAAGAGTGGATATACTATTTATGCATTTGATTTGACTGCTGACAGCGATATTAGTGCCCCCTATCGTCAAGCGAACGTGCCTCATAATATTCGTTTGGATTTGACGTTCAAAAGAACACTACCTGAGACGATCAATGTATTAATTTATGCAGTCTTCGATTCAAATATTGAAATTGCAAAGTATCGTGACGTGATTCTTCAGTATAATCGTTAATGAGTTGGTTGACTCCTGACGATATTAAGACTAAAGTGCAGCGTAATGCAGACGAAGCGACGTTGAAAGCTTTCGATAATGTCTATTCACTCGATACTTTACCACCTGCAGTAAATCACTATCCCATCTTTATTGTGCTAAACACTCATTCGCAGAATTTAGGCGGTGAGCATTGGAAAGCGATCTTTATTGGAGAAGACCGACGTGGTGAACTATTTGACTCTCTTGCTCAACCTCCAAATATACCAACACAGCAGTGGTTGAGAAAACATACGCGTCAATATCAGCGAAATGAACGCATACTACAACATCCACTTTCATCAACGTGTGGTGCTTTTGTACTGTACTTCATATTAAAACGTTTACATGTATCTCGATTTGCATCTATTATTCAAAACTTTTCATGTAATCCATCCTCTAATGAAAAAATGATTTGTAAGTTCTATCATGATTTGAAATAAAAACATCATGTTGGAAAAATTGTTTTTTATTTTACAATCCGCTGGGTACGTACATACTCAATGAGATAGTCTAGGATCACATTTGCTTGTACATGATATTTTAGTCCAGTAATGATCACTTTACTATTATGAAAGATTGCCACATGCACAGGTAACCAACAACTAATGAGAGCTGCAGGAAAAAGTTCGGGTTCATAACACAAATTGTAACTGCTGGTACGAATCTTCAAAAATGAAACACTTTTACTCAATTGAGTAGAGATCACCATATTGTCCACACTCAGATTCGACATCCCACACCTCTCCTTCTTCCATATCCGACGTAGTAGTCTCTGTAGCTCTAAGCGCATTGACTGCGCCGATGAATGAGAAAGGGCGCCGAGAATCTGTACAGTCCCATTTGGGAAGAGTTGAAGATTCCGTGAATTGTTCATCTTCACCACTAACATTTGAGGACGGCCCGGGTAATACTTGCTGTTTGGAAGCTGTTGGTGTAATGTTGTGAGATCGATTTTGGTGTAGAGTCTGAAGCGACGGAGAATGTTGACGATGGTGTAGCGATGGCGCTTCATGATGAAAGAATGAGTAAATTGATCGATGCACCTTCCTTTTATACTTTTCCAAACTACCTTGATGAAATGTGAAGTTAGTATGAAGTTGGGGATGATAGAGTTGAATTCGCCGATTGTTGACGCGCAGCCAGATGCGATTTCCAATACGTGAATGTCTTTTCATATAGAAGTATTTCAAGTCCTTCATGATATGATGTAGAGATTGAAAATGACGATAAGATAAAGCAAACTCTCTTCTCACATTTCCAGTTGAATCTTTGAAATAGACGTTTCGATCATGATCCGTTTCAATACGTTGTAGGGAATCTAATTTCCAACTCATGATGTGTGGTAGTCATGTCTGATTAAGATTTGCATAGTAGGGCGATGAACTCACGACGAATAAATGTCATGATGGAGCGATGTATGTATCTTCTATACTTCTCCCAATTGTATTTGCAAAATGAGAAACAGTTTGCGGAATGAGAATGGTAGATTTGAATTTCATTTCTGTAATGTTGAAGCCAAACTTGATCACCCAAGGAGATGAATCTTAATGTTTCAAAATATTCCAAATCCCTCATGATATCATTGAGGTTGACAAATTGTCGCCATGTTAATGTAATACCTCTTGATGTATGACCATGAGAATTTTTGAAATGTACGTTTCCATCACGATCAACTCTGATATATTGTAGATAGTCCAAATCCAAGTCTTCATGATGTTATGCAAAGTCGCAGATCAGCAATATAAAAATGTCGTTTTATCATATTTTGCTTAGCAATGCGGCTACAAAGAGATTTGCTAGTAATCGAGCCGCACTCTTTTCTACTCCCATTGATCATGTACAACAGCTAAATGGAAATTGGGAAGTGGGTGTCACTCAACTTGTTTATAGCTACTGTGTCTATACTTTTGATCATGAGGTGATGACTATTAATATGAGACGTACAGCTGCTTATCAATGTGAAAAGGGGTGCCGAGTATACATTCCACAGTGGCCAAAGAAAGATCTCTTATCATGTAAAAAGTTTATATATGATTTCTTGAATAAAGCGAGTAAACATATTGTCCAATTTACTCCGCACAATGATGATTATAATTATGTACATCATGTAGTTGAGAAAGATTGGATTGTTGGTTTAAGTCCAAGTTTAAGAAATGATTTAGGTTACCTCGCTAGCGCCTTAACAAGCTATGATAATTTTAACGTTATTTACCACATAAGTGGTCATAAACAGTTAATATATCGAGAGGAAGCTTATTATGTAGATCTTATTCCAAGAAATGAGAAGACGTTGGTGAAGAAGATTGTGATTAAGCCAAGAAAGACAAACATGACTCCTGAAACATTATTGAAGAAATTTAATTATCTCCTTCGAGTTGATGGCAAACAAGTGGCAACATTGACTTATATCAAATCATCTAATCATATTGCAATAAGCAAATTAAATGATGATGATCTAGTATTAGTTTGTTCAAAAGATTTTCATCAGTTCTTACGACATCGTTCTGCAGCTGTTCATGGAAAATCTGATATGCAACATTTACCATGTGAAAGGTCAAATCAATTTGATACAGAATGGACCGTATCTTTATACAGAAAGTGTGTAGAGCCTTTAGGTGGTATCTCACATGAAACAAGAGTGTTGATGCCTCGCATTATTACTTCGGTTAAATTGGTTGTAGATTACTTAAATGAAGTGATTAATGAGCAACATATTTCATTTTCTGAAAAAGAAGGTACTTTGTCTCTCACTATAAGTGGAAAAGGTATTGAACTAATTATGGATAAAACTCTAATGGACATTTTGGGTTTTGATCAAAATATCTTTAAAAGTGGTACTGTAACCAAAGCTAGCGCAGACATGTCGCTATCGCGTCGTATTAACTATTTTCAGATATATTCCAATATTGGTGAAGATGTACGTGTGGGAGATGTTGAAGCTCCATTGCTAGCAATGATACCATACCAGCCAAAAAGCTGCAGTATTTTATCTGAGCATACTTTCAAGAAAGTGCATTATACAAAGCTGAAATCAAACTACATCCCACAAATTGATATTGCCATTTATGACGATGCTGGTGCGTTGATTCCTTTTCATAAAGATGCTGTGACAAGTATCACACTCCATTTCCGAATGAAGAGTTAATGCAAAAGTATGCTAATATATTTTTCCAATGTGAATAATATGGAAAGTGAAAATAAGGACTCGTTTCTAATCTACTTGCCCAGTAATACTTCTATGAATAAATTTCCCAAAAATAAACCATCAGACTATCGAGTAGAATTAAATCGGCCACTGCATTTAGAAGGTGAATGGGAGGTTGGCGTTTCTAGTATTTGCTATGATAGCAATATTCAGAATGTGAATGATTTGGAAGAAATGATATTGACTCCTCGCACCCATGATGGAATAACGATGAATAATGCATTTCAGTTCCCATACAATTTAACATCAGATGGAAAGTGGAACTATGAATGGATTCAGATAAAATCAGATTCTTATGAACCATTTGGGAATGATAAAATTATTAAGGCATTCAACAGTGGTAATACTTCCATCATGAAGAATAAAAATCAGAAAGCTTATGAATTTACTATCTATCATTGGAGTGGGAGACAGTTCCTCCGCTTTCATTCTTTTACTAAAGGTCTTACGCTGAGGTTGGATAATGAATTCTATCCACATCTTGGTTTTGGTCATGGACTACATCTAACATCAATTGCTACTGCAAATGTTAAAAAAGTTTATTCAAATCGAATCAACAAATTTCATTATAGATTTAAAATATTTGATGAAGATGTTGTAGAATGCGAAGAACGCATCATTTTGAAAAAGCGTGGTGTTCAACCTTTATCACTTATTGAGTTAGTAAAACGATGGAATGAGACTGTGGGTAAGAAGTATGGAGAGAAAATTATGGCGAACAAAAATAAGTTGGTTATTCAGAAATATAATGACAAACTTACAGTTTATTTCTCTCCAACCTTGCGTCATTTTGTAAGACATTATACACCTATTATTGGAAGCGGTGTGGTGTATGCTTCTCATGAATATCACACTAAAGCTGATTCAGTTAATGATGAATGGTGGGTGGACATCTATGGCGATCGCATCAAGAAAATTTACCAGTCTTATGAAGAATCTAAAGTTGCTATCAATATAATGCCGCGTCTATATCATACAGTTGAAAGCTTCATTCATGTAGTAAATCCTTATATACAACAGAAGTTGAAGCATGTGATGAAAAGTAAATATGATGTAAAGACACACCACATTTCGTTTTCAATTGAAAATCAACGCGTTGTTCTGAAACTGGGTGATGACATTCAATGTCAATTGAGTAAAAATTTGAAAAAACTCTTTGGTTTTTCAATGCTACAAACAGTGTTTGCTGCTGCGCATACGATTGGTATAGAAACACCAATGACACTTGATAAACATGAACAGCACCTTTACATTCAAAGTGATTTGATTCTACCTATTTCTGTTGGTGAGAAAAAAGAATACATTTTACGTGATTTCATTCATGATAAAGACGCTTCATATGGAATAGTCGAGAAGATGTTTGAATCTATTTTCTATCATCCCGTCGTCAAACAAACTATACCCTCTATTGCTATCAAAATTACCAATGGTTTACAAGAGTGCATCCATGTGAAAGATACTAAATCCCTCGTAACTTTAGTGTTTCGGAAAACAAAGTGAAGTCATTGTGATATGTTTATTGAAATAAAAATATGTATATGAAAAAGTCTTTTCACAGATATAGGGGGAATGGGCTGACTGTAGGCATATATTCACAAGGAAGAAACGATCTCATGCGATACATAAAACAACCATGTATATCTACAAAAAGCAACATCAAAATACTGAGTTAAAGTTGATTATGTCAATACATCTCCTGAATGTGGTAGCGTGAGTTTTATTCTTTTGGGTGGAGGTATGTTTGTGTCAGGATGTCCATGTGGAAGAGATGTGTTATGTCCTATCCAACACCTCTTATCCTCCCATGCTGAAAGTGCTCGTTTCTTGAACGTGTACGTTTTCACAGTATGAACTTGAGATTTTAAGATTGTCATATTGACAAACGTTATATTTTTATTTTTATAGGCCTTCTTATAGGACCGATGTTTCATTTTATGAACAATGGATTTTGATATACCTTTAGCACGCTTAATACTATCTGCACATTCTTTTAATTTCATGGAATACATTTTAGGACGGAGGAGAATCATTTCATCTATTTCCTTTCCTGCTGTTTCATCCTTAAAACAACCAAGTTTGGCTTTATTCTGTATGGAATAGAGTGGATGAGTGGGATTGTAGTTAGATGTGTCGAAATATTTTTCTAATGACTTGCCTACTTCATTAAAATTTAAATCTTTTTGAGTGGTAATTCCTAAAAAGAAACTACCTGTATCACCACCTAGCAAGTCAACCTCTTTTACGAGAGGGCATGGTTTTAATATTTTGTAGAAGAGTTGATACATTTCAAGCTTGGAATAATCTAAAACGGCTTGCCCAATATAGATGGGTTTGCACAACTCAACTTCTGATTTTATCATTTTAACACCTACAAGATCCTCATCGATGATGTCTCTATCAATGAAAAGAGGTGATGAGGTCAATTTGTGATATTTTTGTTCATCAACGACTAGTTTGTAATTCATACGTTTTCTAACATCCACCATGGTCTTTCCGAATAGACTGTTATTCTTATATTTATAAAAATCCTTTTCAAAATTATTTTGGGCGAGTGCACGTTTTTGACTGTTACTATCTATGTAGGGTTTGAGGAAGGCTTTCTGTCTAAATTTGATAATGCGGTGAACTGACTTTAGAAGCATGCCCATTTCTAAATAGAATTTTAATATGCAGAAGTGTACGAGATAATTTTTCTTATCATATTGGGTGAGTAAAAGTTTGCGGCATGGTTTGTACCTTGGCTGTCCACACTCTATTAAGTTATTATGAAATTGTGACATGAATGGTGAAAACATATCTTCAGTCACTTCACCAGATTCAGGTGCGAGTGGGAAATCAGCAGTTTTATTTTTAATGCTATTTGGATAAATCAAATCCACTTCAAAATAATATCCCCAATCACCTTCATCTGGAATCTTCAGTATGTTTGAAGGGTTGGAGTAATACTCAAGCTCATCTTGATTTAACCAACTAAACTCGGAATGAGGTAGTGGTTTAGACAGTGAACTGCCATATAAATTATTTTGGTCATAGTACTTTAGGTGGATATGATCATCACCTACTGTTTCAGATTTTATATGATGTTTATTTACAAATGTGAGACCACCGCGTATTCCGCGCTCAAATATATTATACATCTCCGGGTCTTGTAAGAGATGAATGGTCTCACCAGTCATTTTAAAGGCTGATTTAAAGGACATGGCTGGTAGACTGACAAAGTGGACAGGATCTAATTTGTCTTCTTCTAATGCCACTCGTCGAAATTCCTGAAAGACATCAGCCAGCAAAATGACATCTAATTCTAAGTAAGCGATCATATAATCGCCAAACGTTTTACAATCAAATTTTAACCATGCCTCTTGAGCATGTTCATAGTCCTCTACTGGACAATCTTCACCCGTCAAATCGTTTTTGAATTTGTCAATGGAAGGAAGGGTTGTTTCATTTAGTTTAGACATTGAGCTAAAATACGCATAAGGAAAGACTCCTTTGCGAGTGATTATTTCATCCGTTAAGTTTGGATAGTGTTTCTTCAAAGTTTGACTATGGGGAAGAAACTTGAGATTTCGAACGAGAGAAGCTAGTGACGCTGACATGAATTGAAATGAATCTAAAAATTTTATTTCGAAGAAGACTGTCTTATTTTCTTTAGTTTTATCTACTGGTACTTTTGCTGTCATTGCCATGAATTTTTCTCTCGTTTGTGCTATTACATTAAACTGCCACGATTTCATCTGGCTCAACCCTCCTTTTATGAGCATATGACTGTCATAGCCCTTAAAGTTATGAAAAATGACGGGTAGTACACGACGTCTCAACCTAAGTGAAAAGTTACATTTGGAGCAGAGTGCGTTTCTAAATTTATCAGTGATGTGATCATGATCACGCACTTTCTTAATTTTATCGTCATCAAACGTTTTATGACATTTAGGACAGGATGTGCAACTTTCAAATTTTTGTTTGTCTTCATCTGACATATGTAGTGACTTACGCTGCAATTGGGAATCATATGATTGTTGAAATTTAGCAGCTTTATCGAGAAATTCTAGAAATTTTGAAATGCAATCTTCACCTTGCCAAGTATGCATTTTGTTTTGTCTATTCCTAAAGTGGTCATGCCATACTTCATAGCAGGATATGGCTGCTGGCTTGTGGATGATATCATCAATGTAGCATTCTATGTCTGCGTAAATGACACGCAGGGGACTTAATTCGTCACCATTATCCCTATGTGAAAATATTTTATCTTTGGGCATGCGTTCCATTTGTAATTTACCTCGCTTGCACCATTCATAGTGAGTTTCAAATTTATCTTTACTCCAAAAGGAGCGGATGCAGCGGTCGCATACAAAATGTTCACCTCTTTTAGAGTGCCCCAAGTGAGTGTACAAGCGAGAGATTTTGGGAATACCACAGTAGTGCCATTCCTCGCTATCATCTTGTTTTACTAATAAGAGGTTGACTACACGTTCATAACAAGTTGAACGTGAATTATAGCGGGCACCCTTCAACCCCTTCTCCCACACGTGAACGACAATTTTAATCTTATTATGTTTTTCGAACGTTTCTACATCTTTGATTTTCATGTTGTTACTATCACAACCTTCAAAGTCTAGTTCATCCTCCCACTGTCTATAGCTATAGGTGCGATCTCGGTTCGCGTTGATATCATTATTGTGAAGGATGGATAGGACTGCATATTTGAAACACTGTGATTTACAATCGACATTGATGACAGCTTTCTTATTATACAACGTTTTTGGTAGTTTAAATGTACCTCGAGCTGCATGACTTTCTAATAGTGAAATTTTGAATATGGCTGAGTCCACACCATCAAAAATGAGAGCGCTGTCGCGTTGATTGAATTTATCTACATTTGATTTTAAACATTGAATGTGAAAATTTAGCCAAGACTCGCAATCTACAACTTCGGTTGCGGAAGAGGAAGGAACATGAAACTGTATTCTCTCCGTCACTTGACCCGTTTGAAAATCTATCTTAATATATTTTAGTTTAAGGTAGATGAGCGCCTTCATTCTAAAATTGTCTAAATTGTTGAAGAGCGCTTCGATAATGTTAGAATTTTGAAGGAGTCACTCAGGAAAATCTACTATTTCAGTATTGGACTCCATGCAGTAGTCGCGTACTAAATTATTATGTGAAACATTAATGAGGGAGATGGTAGAGGTACCGTTGGTGTAGTGATCATTTGCATGCGTGTGTTGAAGTCTGTGCGAAGATCGCTGAAAGTGACTATCAAAAGAAAGAGGGCACAAATCGCAAGGAAAGGAGATGTCATCGTCAGAATCAACTTCACCTCCGGAGATTGACGCCGCTTTGCGTTGACACACACGTTGTTTGATGTGTCGAAGGAGACTGTGTTTCCTTGTAAACATATGTCCGCAGTCGGCACATTCCCACTCGTTGCCTTGTCGCGAGAGTCCTGAGCTGGAACTCACATCACCTGAAAGAGAAATCATTCTATCATCTCTGTTCAAGTCTCAGTGTATTGTTACAACCTACCTTGACTCAACGACTCTAAACTTTCCTCGAGAAGGGAGGGCGTTGGTGATGAAGTTGATGGCTGAAATTGAGGAAGATGCTATTAACCACACGTTTGACGGAGATGAGTGAAGAAATTTTCAACTTACCATTTCAACGAAATCGAGTTTAAGGTTGATACTTCAACAAGATAGAGACTTCACGAGAGAGCAGTTTACTTGTACGCCTCAAATATAGAATTCGTCAGAGAACACTTCACTTATATGTCACAAAGACAGAGTGAAATGACACGAATGTCACTTTACATATATACTTTCATATTCATCATTCATTGGCTGTTCATTCTGATTGGTTGCTTGTTGATACTTAAGAATTAGAAAACATTTCAAAGTTATTATTCACAGTCAACATGACAAGCCCTCCGACAACACCAAACACAAAATTCTCTTCTCCATCCTCAACACCAAACGCTCCAACGAAGGTAGAGAAGGTGTTATTACCAGCGGACAACGAAGAGAGTGTATGTGAGAAGGAGTGTCCCGACTTAACAGGTGTGAGGTGGAAGTATCTCCAGTACGATACTGACGATGTGATGGAGATCACCAGCACGAGATTCCTCCACCAATTATGGGAGTGGTACACCCCTAACTCCCAGCCACGAACTATGGAGGAGTGGGAGTATATTGACAAAGTGAGGCTCGCAGTGGAAGAACGATTAAAGCAACTGAACTGTTTTTGTTATCTATGTGAAGCCAGACTCTGGGACGATATTGACGATGAAGACCTTTTGAAATACATGCCATAATAAATTTTTATTTCGCATTATCTTTGCTTTCATACTGACTTACTTGAATGGGGCTTCAGTGGATGATTTAACCATGTATACATTTTCATTTGGAAATAGTAGCACGCTTAGTCTAACTTGTAAATCTTAAAACATTTCATATGGACGATGATGGTAGATGAAATAGTGTCAAATAAATTAAGATAGCTTACACTTCTGATACAGGGATAGCAATCGACTGCGATCCATGTGTAAAGAGCTTGTTAGACTACGGATGGGCTTAAGTGGATGATTTAACCATGTATACTTTTTCATTTGGAAATAGTAGCACGCTTAGTCTAACTTGTAAATCTTAAAACATTTCATATGGACGATGATGATAGATGAAATAGTGTCAAATAAAATTAAGATAGCTTACACTTCTGATACAGGGATAGCAATCGACTGCGATCCATGTGTAAAGAGCTTGTTAGACTACGGAAGAGAGAAGTGTGTTATGTTGCGTGTGGCGCGTGAGTGTCCTCCCATTTCATTCCATTCATCAATTCGTCTCATTGATAGAGACAGGTAGAACTCATGGTTCTCATAACGTATGCAATGGAAAGTTTTAGGCAACCTTCGACAGTTGGCTAAATGTCGCCCTGGCGCGAATGCATACTACGTTGAGACAGAGGCAATCACTTGCAAACATGACGCAGAGAGGTTTAACAAGATTGACCATTGCCGAATGTCCCTTGCGGTATACATAGCTACGGGTTTCACCGCCGCCCTTTACAGGAACGTCCGTCGAAAGGAAGTATTACACCGAACTTCATTTGCAACGTTCAAGTTGACTGATAGCAGATTCAACTTAATGATAGTATTCGCCAGTCCGAAGACTGCCCAGGGCAAACCGCGAGGAGGTTCTATCATGTCTTGCCCCATGGTGGCCCTTAAGAGAGCCGATGGTTCGTTCTCGGGGGGTGTGAATTTGACTATTGGCTGGAATAGTCAATGGGTATGACGGTTAGGTTGTCATAGACCCTATACCGCCGAGGTCGTACTGGTGCATCTGGCACCTTTCGGATGCGGGTGGTTTTAGGAGTCCACACCTCATCCGTCCAAACGATCCTCTTGATCTTCCCCTTCTTCTCATCCTCTTCATCCCACTCGTCGAGGATGACGAACTCGGGAATGGCGTTGTCTTCATCGATGAAGACGGGAATGTTGTCGGCAGATGTCGCTTCCATCGTGACTTCAAATTGAATGAGAAGCGCTACAATCGTCTGGCTTATATAGGGTTTTCAACAATGAATTGCTCAACAGCGAATCAGAATGCTTCAGGGATAGCAATCGACTGCATAATGTTCAAGTTGACTGATAGCAGATTCAACTTAATGATAGTATTCGCCAGTCCGAAGACTGCCCAGGGCAAACCGCGTGGAGGTTCTATCATGTCTTGCCCCATGGTGGCCCTTAAGAGAGCCGGTGGTTCGTTCTCGGGAGTAACGTCATCTTACACCCTACCAATTCTACTGAGAGAGTCTTTGACTCTCTCTTTGGTAGCACTGTCGACTTCCACACTAACTGGTACATGGCTAAAAAGTGGAATGTAGCGCCATTCCGTTGGATTGACAGCAGTTGCTGTCATCGGATTGCCAATCCGAGCAAGATTATTAAAAACTCTGTCTTGCTCCTCTAGCCTGACAAACTCCTCAAATAAATTTCGCGGCCTTAACTGCGGTCCGCGAGGAGAGCTGACTTGACTGTTCGGCGTCTGCATGATTGAAATGAAATGAAATGAGAGGCAGTGGTTTATATACCCCTCTAACGCGACGCAACGTTCAAGTTGACTGATAGCAGATTCAACTTAATGATAGTATTCGCCAGTCCGAAGACTGCCCAGGGCAAACCGCGTGGAGGTTCTATCATGTCTTGCCCCTAGGTGGCCCTTAAGAGAGCCGATGGTTCGTTCTCGGGAGTGACATGATGGGGTGGTGAAGGCGGGCAAAGATCTGCAATGAAAATGATATGTATTAGAATAGGATATACTATCTTATTTACTTTTTCACTTACCAAGTTAGCCATCCTTTGGCAGTCTCGCGCGCTTCCGAATAGAAAATTTGTGCAGATGGCCGCGCATTCTCAGGCTGGCATGGAGACATTTTTTCGTCGGATGGCCGTTATAACATAGGATGGACTCGTCCAGATTTTGATTGACGAGTACTTCGCCGGCCAAATGATTATCCCGAATAGGGATGTGAAATTCAAACAAACGATCCTCATTCACACGTTCCCACTCATCCCTCATGCGCTCCAACTTCTCATACGCCTGCCTCTCATCACCCCGCCGAGCCACAGTCCTCTCCAACTCAACATTCCTCGCTCTCAACACACTCATCTCCTTCATCATCTCCTCAAACTTCGCTTCTGCATCTCTCATTCTTCTCTCCGCAGCACTCGCCCTCTTCGCACAGTCATCATTCTTCTCTTCCAACTCTCGCGTCTTATTCTTCAAATCAGTCACACTACGCCTCAATCTAATATTTTCATGCGCTACCTCCTTCGACTTCAGTTCCTTCTTTTTCAACTCATCCAACTCCTTCACAACTTCATCCTTCACTTTCTTCAAACTCTCATACTTATTAACCAACAAATCATGCGCCATCTGCTGCGAAACATGCCTCTTCTCTTCATCCTTCAACCACCTCGCCGACTGCACACGAATCCCACCAATCTTCACTTTTGGGGAAGATGAGCTCTTCGGGGGGGTCGGTGATCACAATGTTTGACACCTCCGACGACGAAGAGCTCAACTTCCTCACACGCTTCCTCACACGCTCCCTATCTAAATCCACATCATCCTCATCATCACTCTCAAGCACTCTCTTTCGCTCAATCTCAGCCTCCAACGACGCAACCGCTCTCGCAAACTCATCATTCTCGACAACATTCTCAACCTTACCCTCTCGCTCGATCGCCAACATTCGCTCCCTCTCTTCCACAATCAACTGCGTAAATCTCAAATCACTCACTAAACCACCACTACAGTCAGCATGCACTCTGTAGAAACGCGCCTCATCCTCATCACCCTTCAGCACTCTACACTTCACACACGCAACCCTATTCAAGATAATCATGTGGCCGGTGCCCGCCTTCTTCACATGCGCCTTGGCGTCCGCACTGCGATTAATTCGCCCACATGAGCACATTTTGATGTGATATTTACGATTCTTATCGTTTGCCATGCCTGATTTATTGTTAACTGTAAGATAATGAAATTTGTATAAGTTTGGAATCATGTAGTACAGTCATATTCCTAAAGTATTACACTTAGTCAGGAATGATAGATTTGAGTGTAGTGAGTGGCACTCGATCCCGTCGACAGCCCGAAGGCCTTGTACTGATCACTAGGGAAGTGAGAGATCTTCCCCGATACCCACTCTTTACAGCTGAAGACATCATTGTCACTGCCCCGAAGTGGTAACAGGAACGCCGAGTCAAAGGTAGTGATCAGTAGCTGGGATCTAACCCCTCAAAGCTGCCTTAGACTTAGTTAAATTTCAAATCTGATAGCAGATTTGAACTCAGGATACTTGAAAACCTTAGTCTATATGTTAAAACTTTGAAAAAACTGAAAATTAAGAATTTTTAAAAATTCCGCATTTTACTACTCATACTACTTTTAAAAAATTTTATCAGTAGTAAAGACACTATCAAACTCTATCATACAAACTTTGAAGTAAGAAGATAGCTTGCCTACTTCAAAAGATAGAGTCCTTTGAAACACCCGATATCGGGAGCTCAGAGCGACGACCGTCGCTTACCTCGTCTTTCGATGAAGTGATCAGACTTACGTTGTCGGGGGTTTATATATGCTCGGAAGAAAACTTAAAATGGCTCTATCTCCGAAAGTATTCATCGTAGCGACATGCGGTTTATTGCAAACGATTCGTCTCATCATTCTCTATCATATGACACCTGAACCATTCTGATATGACCACGGGAAGTTGGTCCGTCAGCACATGTCCATGTAACATGCCACAAGTGAAAAAATTCCTAAGTGTGAGAGCTCCAGTGTGGTGAAAATTTTGAAAAATTTAAAACTTCCGAATTTCGACCTGGGACCTTTACCAAAACATTTTTCATCAAATTTCACGGACCCCCCCTCCCCCCTCGTTCAGAGGAATTTGATGAAAAATGTTTTGGTGACGGTCCCAGGTCGAAATTCCACACTTTGGAAAATTTTCAAAATTTTACCCATACAAAGCCACTCTGACACTTAGGATTTTTTCAGGTGAGCGAGCTCCGACCTAAAATCTTGTAACCGCTCTAACTTTTGAACGAAGACAGATATGAACAAGCCGTTTCTTTCACTGAATTTGTCTCACTCTTAGCTTTCAAACGAGCTATTGCACGACAAAATCCGTCCACTAGAAGCCAAGATTGAAGCTAGCTGTCCAGAGGGGGGGGGAGGTCAGTGAAATTTGATGAAAAATGTTTTGGTGACGGTCCCAGGTCGAAATTCCACACTTTGGAAAATTTTCAAAATTTTACCCATACAAAGCCACTCTGACACTTAGGATTTTTTCAGGTGAGCGAGCTCTGACCTAAAATCTTGTAACAGCTCTAACTTTTGAACGGCTGGTCCGATTGACTCGCAACAAAATATGTCGTCGAGCAGTTTTTTCTCCTCTTTCAAACGAGTAGCCTTAAGACAAAATCCGTTCACTAGAACCAAAGTTAGAAGATTGCTGTCGGGGGGGGGGGGTCAGTGAAATTTGATGAAAAATGTTTTGGTGACGGTCCCAGGTCGAAATTCCACACTTTGGAAAATTTTCAAAATTTTACCCATACAAAGCCACTCTGACACTTAGGATTTTTTCAGGTGAGCTACGACAGTCCACCCTCCCAACCTGGCCGGCACACCACGCCAACCTAGACACCACATCACCGCGCGCTATACGACGGTCGGCCAGAGGGGGGGGACGTCAGAACCAAAGCACCACGGCGGCCGACCACGACACTCTGCCGTTCCAGAGGGGGGGGACGTCAGCGACGGCGGCCATCTTGCGCGGTCCAGAAGTGGAGTTTTACTTACTACTATTATTCTTTGAAATGTGTTGAGTAGTTGCAATGGCGGTATGGGGTCTCGCGTTGTCATGTTGCAACCGCATATTTTCTGCTAGGTATAAAGTTATTTCCGGTTGTCGTTTTGAAAAATTTACACTACTGTCAAGAAACTGGATGTATCTGTATGCATTGATGGATCGACTGACCGGTTGTATTTCAAAATAATGAAAACTTTTCTGTGAAACATCTATTATAACAAGGTGTTTTTTCTCTTGGCGGATCTCAAAGCCGTCAGTCTTCTTTCATCGTCACCACCTTCACTAATCCAACTGCTAATTGTATTTCTAGGTTTCAATTTTCGAAGATAGAAGAACTTTTCATCAACAGTTACCAAATTCAGATTTGTTTACATGGTTAAAAATGATTCTAGTAGATCTTCCAACGCTCAACACGAACAGCCTTGTTCTACTCTGACAGAGTGTGAGGAATCCATCGTGTGTGACACCACTCTTTATCAAGATCTTCGTTTGAAATTCTCTCCACCATAGTAATTAGATATTTGCAAGACGCTTGCGATATATCTTAGTGTCATGTAGTCATCCTCATTGATTAGTTGTTCAACGGCTTGGACATTTTCAGTTTTTGCTTGACTTTTCTTCTCACCACTATCTGGTTGCGCTCAAAGGTGTTTCGACTGCCATCTCGAAATTCTTGGCAAATAGTGCGAATCCGTACAGCACTCAAGCAATTATCATGCCAGGGTTCTTGAATGATGTTATGAATTTGTGTGGCGATCATATTGCATCAACGAAAACTTTCAATCAAAAAATACAATCTTCCTTGCGTACACTCCATTTGATAGGCTGACGATAATAAGCTCAGAATAAATGAAGAGTAAACGCATCGAACTCAAATTATTTATTCAAATTCGTTGATTTCAAGTAAATGACTGAAAGTAACAGTAGAGGATAAAGGCATAAAGAAATGGAGATCACAGATGTATATAAGGAGCATATACTCGTACATGTATTTGCAGCACAAGCATGGAAGAGCAATCAAGTAGAATAATTTTTTCCGCTCGTTTTTTGTGATACAGACTATAATTGGAAATTTCATGATACATCGAAGATACATAAAAGAAGGAAAGAAAATATATAGGCATACATGCAGACATTTCAAGTAACGCGAAGAAAGTAGGATGCGGTATTTAGCATCTCTGCATTTCAATACTTTCATGATAACTTTTGAAACTCTACTTCATGTTCCGTTGTATGTACGTGTGATCATTCATTGACGTATAGCACATATAGCCTAATTCTCTAAAGTGAAGCAGCAGAGTGAAAAATTCAAAATCAAGATAACTAGTCTTTTCAAACGGTAATGATAAAAAATTGCAATTAGTTAATTGATTGATGACACCAATTAGTTGCAATTGATTGACTGCTTCATACTTCAATTAAAATTATTTGATAGCATGCCCAAAATTAATTGCAATTAATTTTTGTTATCCCTGACTGCAACAATAGGATTGAAAGTCTTGACCAGCCAAAGAAATGCAATGCAGCCAACATTGGACCGATTTCTATGTTGGCTATTTTCATTGCAGATACAGTTACGCCAGTTGTACAAGTTTTCATGAACAGCGGTAGCAGCGAGTCACAACATCAACTTATTTATATAGCGACTAGCGAAAACATGAAGTCAATAGATGAAATTGCATTTTGCCGTTGTCGCCATTGTCAAGCTGATAATAAGCATCATTGCTGATGACTTGGAAAACGTGCAGTCAGTAAAGACCATAGAAATAGATTGTTTGTCTGAAGTTCACCAGAATGGAAGTTTTTCTAGGTCGCGGCACAGCCGGTGGAACTAAGTTGGGGCATGAATAACAAAGAAAAGCTCAGAAGCACACATGTGACTGACTACAACTAAGTAGTGGTTGAAACGTACATAGGACAAGTGCTTCTAAGTGAAAATTCATGTGATTTTTGTGCCACTATTGTGTATTACACGAAGCTGCATTTTCATTACAGAGATTCTATTGTTCTCTATTTCTATGGTAAAGGCTATTGGATTGCTGTGATACGGTTTCGCAGTTGTCGGTTGAAGACAGCAGCTCAAAATCAGAAAGACGGTATTATGAATAGCCTAAAACGCTTCTGTTGGAGATTGGTCAATTTTATGTCAAGATCAAAAAGCTATTGATTTTACGTTATGCTGTGCGAATTGCGTTCATGGATCGTTGTTTGTGGTAACTTTCTTCAGCCGACATTGTCTTTTCAGCAGCTCGACGTGGGATCTGCGGGAGATAGTTTGTTGTTTTTGGTAAGATACATCGCTCTCTATCGTCATATAAGCTTTACGGCATCAATGGACAATGATTTTGTAATTCACGATTTACATGTACATAAAAGAAAATTACATTTTCAATTAATTTAATGATGATTTACAAATTATCATAATGTGATGCTTGGACTTAAAAGATAAGGGAAATGGAGGCTATATGCTTAAAGGGATGTGCCGTATTACGATTTTGATTTACATGAAATTTGGTTATAGCTAGCCTATCAAGAGGCCCGACTTTATTATACCCTAATATTTTAAAACCATAAGAATTGTTGTGCCTAAAGGCGTAATTACTTGTACATTGTTTTGATCACAACACATCATTGTTGAAGTTCAGTGGCAGTGGTAACTGAACGCTGTGCTTATGAATATTCTTGATGGGGCCTATTGTTCATCAAATAATTTACAACAGAGCTAGCTACATCATGTATCTGTATGCGTCCAACTTGGGCCTACATTTGGAAATAAACTTATTCTTAGCAAGTCACGCGGTCGCGAACGAAGATTTTCCAAATTTTGAGTTTTCTTTTTTGCTCATGCATGCTGATTTTTCTTTGACTTCTGAAATCTGATCGATCGTGGCTTCTGAAATCTGATCGATCGTGTCAATAGATAAAGTGATCATGATCTGAAACATTATCTTCTGAAACGATCAATTCAATTGTCTCGTTAATGTGCACAAGTTAAAAATGCATATAGTACATGAGTAATTTTCCTATCCGTAATCAACCGGTACACTGGAAAATTCCTAACTAAACGTTAATATTATTATATTAGTTATATATATTATTATTATATATATATTATTATATTATATTATATTATAATAATAATATATATTATTATATATTATTATATATTAGTTTATTTTAGGAGGTTGCGTGAAATAGAATGTTGACATACTAAAGAGAACAATAACCCTTACCTTGTGCGCTAGCCTCCTAAAGCGCTTTGCATTAGGATTTTTTTATTAGTTACGAATAGTGTCTTGCTTTAGTGTGTGATTTAGGAGGTGCTGGTTTAGAGTGTACATTATTAAAGCGCCACACAAAGTGGGCAGCAGTGAAGTGGGGAAGCTCATTTACTCTAATATGTAAAGTAATATTTGTCTAGCCAATGAATCCCGAAATGTAGCTTCTGCTGTTGAAATGTCCTTAGTTGACATCCCATCTCATCAAGAAAAAGTAGATTCAATGCAAGCTAGTATTTCTGATACGAGTCCAGATGAGGCAGGATTTGTGATATTTAGAGATGAGCCATTTTCAGCTACCGATTTTTTGATGTTAATTTACAAGCCCGATGTGATAATCAAAACAAAAAATTGAATTGAAACCCAGTGCTTTTTCATTATTTCCTGGGAAAATATATGCGTGTGAGTCACATAAGCTCATATTGCATGAAATAATGGGCTCTGATCATATTTTTCCATTTGTTAGGAAACCCGAGAAGGTGATTTATTTCGAGTACAATCAATCGCTGCACGCAACCATTATCAGGAGATGATGGTCGCGTGCAGCAATTAAAAATACTTGAATTAAATTGCACATTGAAAATCTCTTTCTCTACGGGTTTCCTCACCAATTGAAGAATGTTATATCTTAGACAATTAAAGTCGCAAGATATTATCGTTGGTCATGATTACAAAGCGAAAAAATGAATTTCGATTGTGTACGTTGCGCAAAAGAGTCGGGCACGGGTAGAAAGAAATACGAGCACAAATGGATAACAATGAGAATTATCTTGGAAAATCGGCAACCCGTTCGAAAAAGCCAGGATTGATTTCATTTCGAGACACTGCCTTTAAATTGTATGCCAATGTGACATCGCAATTTTTTATATTTATTATTCCCTAGTGTGATTCTTAATTGAGCACTAACATAATTGTCGACATGTAGTCTAAGCAAATTTTTCTTTATGACCTCGTGCCAATGTTCTGCTTGCAGTTAACAAATCAGGAGAGCGATCAACTTGGAGATGGGAGTAATCTTCTTAGAATATCCAAATGGTACTCTGATCTACAACTGTAAACAATGCCGAGCTCCACTTAGTAATAGGGATGAACTGATAAGCAACCGATTTCAAGGGATGACCGGACGTGCCCTCCTACTGCGCAGGGCTGTTAACTTGGTATACGGTGAGACGTTACATCATCGAAATCTGACATCTGGTTGTCACCTGATTCGGGATGCATGCTGTAAACGTTGTCATGAGAAAGTTGGATGGATGTACGAATACTCCGCTGATGACAATCAGCGCTACAAGGAGGGCTGCCTCATTCTTGAAGTGTCTCTTTTGTGCGCCACAGCCGGCTGTGAAATGTCATGATTTGTATAGTGTACAGTATTATCAACAAGCCGATAAATATTTTTGTTGATGAACATTTCTTATCCCGTGTTATCTTTGCTTTTAATTTAATGCTTAGCCTGTAAAATTGATTAATTCCGATGCTAATTTAATAGTTAAGTTTTTGCCTTTGAGACTAAATATTTTGCAGACTCTTCTCTTATTTCTTGTACATGTAAATACCTATTTCAGAAATGCATTTTATTCCAATAAATAATTTGTTCAAGCTCAAATTTGGTTCTCTACTTGGCTACTTAGTCTAGGTCAATGCAGATAAATAAAAGGCTTCCGTGCTAGCCCAATAGCCTACTTTTCGTTCTTTAATTAATCAATATATCAAAAAGTAATAAGATTCGTTTATCTTTGAAGTTTGTTCTAAAACTGTGATTTGCAATAGCTTTTAAATACAATAGCGATACAGACAGAACAGCGGAAACTACGGACAGAGAACTCTTGCGAATTAGCTAGGACAGGCGCACCATGGAATGCTTTGCGAGTTGGGACTGGGAGTCAATTCCTATGACTCGTAAATCTCAAGAAGATTCGGACACTTGTAGAGGTGGTCTGGCGAAAGATGTAATTTGTGACTAAATGAAGAGACATCGGAATCGTTCTAGACGGCAGCATTTTGACACCACCGATTGGATGGGCTGCAGCAGGAATGGATTCATACAAGCAACAAGAAATTGCCTAAGATGAAGAGACGCTGTTACGGTGGCTGTAGCAATCTCGCGATCGGTCACGTTCATGGAGTGTAGAAAAATAGACTGATGTTATCGACTAGGGGACAGACGGTCAGTGCTGTTGAAGGCAAATCGTCGATATTTACGAAGGCATGTTGAACCGTACCTGTGTGAATTCTTCTAAGAGCTTGTTTCGAAGCTCAGAAATTTAGGCAAAAGAATAAACATCAAATGGAGCATATATGGTCTGTAGAGCGATATCCACGCAGGCCACATGCACTTCTGAGCATTCCTTAAAAATTCGCTATTATTGCGACCGCCAGCAAGAGTTTCTGCAGGGAGCGAAGTCGAAATGAGATTTTCTCATGATGTACACCCTACGGCTACTACGAATTTGCGACTCGGTTCCTCTTCGTATGAGACAATGAAAAAGTCACGATGCAGACTCAATGGAGAACGGATTGATTTTTGGCAAAAATGATCCTTCTCTGTTAAGTGATGCTGTACTACATCATTCTCATTTCCTCGAATCATGTCGCACTTCAACGAGCATACATCAGTCGAGAGCTTGCATTCACAGCTTTAAAATGATCTATGATAGAATTGCATCCGTTATTGTGTTTGCTGAACAATGCTTGAAATATGAAAATCACTCAATTTACAAATTGCAATATTTCAATAAGATAACATGTGAGTATGGTAATTATTCAAGTGCGTGGAGAGTGAGCATTTTCTGATCTGTCTTATGATACATTGATCACCAAAATCGGTGAACTAGGAAAAAATTAGTGATATTGTGAAGCTCAGAAAATCATGACTCTTTTGACTGAAAATGTTGTACAAAACTGGAAATGTTTTTCATCAAAAATGCTCCTCTTTCATAGGGTATCTTCAGCATCCCTGCTATGTAAGGAATGCGAATTTGTAAGTTTTATTCAAATAAGTTCAATGTTTCTTTTTCATTTTTTCTCATTGCAGCCTCTCTAAATTGGCAGGTCTTCGCCAGTTCCGGTTTAATCCTTATTCCTGATGGCACCCCTTTATCCAGCACTCTAACTTAGCACCTATGGCGCAGCCCCTTTGGGTGCGAAGTTAGAGGGGTTTCACTGCATATATAATACATATATAAGTAATTATTTCTTATTTGATACCGTTTACATGATTGATAAATAGGGACCTTTTCCCCGACCGCACATTTCAGCCAAAATTTCCCAATTTTGAAAACTTACCGGTGATTATACCTATTGCTGACTGCTAGACGCCTTTTTGTGTGAGATAGAACAAAAATATAGTTATCATATACGTTGGCTCACCTATTCTCATTTTGAATACCAGAAGTCTACCCAAATTTGATCAAAAACATCATTGTTCCACCAACTACTCGTAATTTATATATTAGTTATGTATAAGAGCTACTGCAACAATCTCAAGCACTAATGTTGTCGTTCATTGGTAAATCGTGAAGACAGATGCAAGAAGGAAAATATTCTTGAACATGATTGCATGCTCTTAAACACCAGCGGGGTCTTAAATCCATCATTGCTTTGTCAATTATGGTTTCGAGGTACCTAAGACGATGTTCGGGTTGCTAATGCAGCTTTGTTCAAGGTCGATGCTATTTCTTTCACCTTCATTCATTTGTATTCAATTCGTCAAGTGACTGATTCATCGACCGTTTGGCATTGATTTTTGCAATCCTATTCACAGCTCGTGTTCACTAGTGTGATGAGAAAATGAGAGCAATGGAGAAGTTAGCGCAGATTGAGGTCATAGCCATAAATAGATATCTCATGCACAGATAATCCTTAGACTAAAATCTTAGATTAGTTATTCCGAGAACGGTGCAGAACGAACCAACTCGATGGAATAACTAACACTGGACTGTTATCTGCCATACATGTTATTCTCAACTACCTAATTTAAAAAATTTAAATAGAACTTGATTTTTTTTAATTAGAACTTGACTTCTTTTAATTAGAGCTTGATTTGTTTTAAATAGAACTTGATTTATTTTAAAAAAATATTTGACTTATTTTAAATAAAAGTTAAAAGGTGTAATTTGAATAAAACTTACTTATTCGCAATCTCTAGATCGCAAAGATTCTGAAGATACCAAACATGAACATTTTTGCTGAGAAAGTGAGAATATGACATTGTCAGTGAAAAGAGTCATGCTTTTGTGAATTTCAAGATATCACTCATTCTTCCCTAGTTCACCTATCTTTATTATCAGCATATCAAAAGAGAGCTCAGAAAATACTCGCTTTCCCCGTGCCTGATTCATTATCATACTCATACGCACGTATGTAATCTTACTGAAAAATTCCAATTTGTAAATTGAGTGATTTCCATATTTTAAGCACTGCTCAGAAAAATGCAATAGTGGATGCAAGTCTATCACAGCTTTTTCCAAAAATTAGAATGATCTATGGTACGTTGAAGTGCGACACGATTGGAAGACATGAGAATTGATTGAATTTCAGCGAAATTTAGGTGGTCCGTTTTTTGTGATCAGCTCTGTAGGTAGCCTACTATGATAAAGTCATAATTTTGTTATGGAGCGCCTGTAGGTAATTTCCTAAAATGTGCTGGTGATGAAGCACACATTTAGATTTGAGTCATCTTATTGACGTGTTGGTAGCATCTTGATAAAATGTTGGCCATATTCAACCACATTCTCGCCTTCATAGCTGATCAGAAGTTTGACAAAATACAGGCCTACACGCTCGAGGAAGTTTTATGAAACATGGCCCTTAATAATACTGCAAGTTCGGTTGGACAGCAAGAAAGCTTTAATTTTTCCTTGAAGATGTCAAACTTTAATTATTTCACATATCAATTTGTACTTTTGAAGCCTTGTCTTTATTACACATACTTGTTCAAGAGAAGATTATTCCGGGAAAATATTCGTACACAAGCCTAGTTTGTGTGCCTGATGCGGCCGAATATGGAAGGCAACATAACAACACAGATACCGAAAATAAACTTATTAAAAGCCAATCACAGAAGGAAAATTTGTTATATTGTTAATAACTGGAGTTTGATTGTGAAACTCCTAAGTAGATAAGGTTACAGGGTGGACCGAACCGCACCACACTCGCAGATAATGTGCATCAGAAATCGACGAAGGTCAGAGTTTTAAAGTTTTCTTCAATAATATTCAATAAGTACATGCACTCTCAGTGCAACGTGACTATGGGAAAGCGTGACAGAAATGAATGAGCAATGAGAAGCATACGTGAGGAATCCGAATATGCATTCAGCATTTGTTTAAATTTCTGAAAAGTAAATTTGAGCGGATGTATCATAAGAATCATTGAAAGCAGCTTTGACTCTCTGAAAATATCAGTCAATGGAAGCGTCAACGCAAGTGTGAGAATGATACATGTCTCAGAACACTCAGGAAATAATGCATCTATAACGGAAACTTGAAGTAATAGGTTCGCGGATTGAAAAACAGAAAGAACTTGAAATCATCATCTGACGATAATTGCCTGTGAATAGAACGGAAACAATTTACATGAATTAGCACAAAATAGGGAAGCAAAAAGACTGTGATGGAACTTTTATGATCACGAATATCGCGGATCATGCCGAGCGTGAACAAGACCCCGATCTATAGCGGATCGGATCACCAGGTGACATTGCCACGTGCAATTACGGGGCAACCCAAGCATCCGTGATTAAGGGCAGTTTATACTTCTACCCGCGTACATATGCGCTGCACTAAGAGTCAGCAATCACGTGATCTGATGCTGTCAGCTGTCAAAACATGGGGAATGTTTATGAATACGCGCGGGCGAGCGTCTATAGTTTGTGCGTCGTCTACGGTTGTCCGCGTTGCCACTTGAACCACGGATGAACCGCTTAGCATGTTCTGTCTGCCCTGACCATGAAATTGAGGTCCTATAACATTGTTTAGCCCCTGATACATGCAGACACATGAGACGCAAAGTCTATACAACATGACTGCCGACATATGCTACACAGTAATGTCTCGCGGTAGTCATGGATGTTTAGGGTCATGTGCAAATACGCGTAGTTTGCTCGTGAATTACGCGTATTCGAGCGTGGCATTTTACCTAGTGATCGGCCTAAAATTTTGAAAACACGGCCGGATCATGTCGAGCCGCCGGTTTTAGACAGATTTTCTCGATTAATTCATCATAACGCTATTATAAAGCAAATATCATTAGAAATTGATGCTTAGGATATGATCTTACCTGACCCACACGCAAAATGTTCTCCATATGAATGATTACATCAATTAATTTAAAGACCAGGGCGCTCTGCACAAAACAAGTGATGAAAACCAATTTTTGCAAGATATGATATTACATTATTTTCAAAGTATTTCATTGGCGGGGTAGGTTTTGACAACATGGCAAATTGTTTTGCGGATGCTAGTCATAATTTCGGTTTGAGAAGCAAGCACACGTTTGCATTTTTCGAATTATGAATACATTTATGTACACTAGTCATTAAATATTGCATTTGGATTGTGACCATGTAGATCTAGAGTATACACTGAAATCTCAATTACACATGGCCTTGAATCATATGGGAGTGCATTTAATTTCTTCTTTGAAGTAATTTTTAATCCATGATATCATCGTTGAACTAATAGACCAGACCTTTAATGTATAATGTCACATGAAGCAGAAAATTCCAGCTGTAACACAGCTGTGTAATATATAATTCTCCTTGTAGCACACCGACTGTAATGCATTTTGCTCATAATTCACACAGAAATCCCAATTATCGGAATTCTCATAAGTAGGCTAAATAGTCTGTATCTTTTCCCACATCGCACCTTGTGGGAAATGCTATTAGCATGGCAACTCTTCTCTAATACACATATAATGTACTTGGTTTCTTAACGGTCAAACTCCGTTGCGGGGTGCTAGGGCATCCGAAGTATGTCTGAAGTAAATATATTAGTTGAAGAAATCATGTTAAACTCTTGAAAATTTGTGACTTTTTATCAATTTCTGCCTTCTTTCGTTACAAGAAACCCACTTCACTACAAGCTACTTAATCATGCAGAATCAAAACTTATAGTTAAACGCCGCTTTGGGGTGCCTGAGCACCACTGATTCAATCAAGCATTATTTAGTTAGATTACTTATTTATTTCTGGCGAGCCTAACTGCATATTATTTCCTTTTTCAGAAACATAGACAAATTCATTATATAAATTTAATAGCAGTACTGCTGGTTGACATTACGCATGCATTTCATACTTATATGCATTGCATAGTGCGTCTATCTGGGTCCCGAATTTCATTTGACCTTGTATACCAGTCAACAATCACTCATGGAAGTGTCTGACCAAAGACTATCAATCATTCAAAGACTGCATACTTCCCTATTCCGGCATGTTTATCAACTGAAATTCTATCCGTATAATGACCGCAATTGTTGGTGTTCATGTTTACGAAACATACGCTGCTGCCTAAATAAGCGAGATCAAAGACTTTTGGGCGTGGTTGCTGTCTCTATCTGTTTTCATTGCTTAGCCGGATAGAATTCAGGGTTTTATTGAACTACAATGTAGAAAATACACACTTATACAAAGTCAGGGTGTAACAATGAGCAAGGATCGAGTCAGTCTTGCGTACAAATAATAGCACCTTGTATGCAGAAGAGGATAGTACAGTAGATTTCATAACACAGACATTTCACGTCTCCTGTTTTTGCCAGTTTGCAGTCTTATTTTTTCCACTTTCTTTGGCCATGGCGATGAGTCGCACGGGCATTACATGATCACACGTTTACTTAGAATTCGTCAATATGGACAAATCAGCTTTGTACACCAACTGTGAACTGCATCAGCCAACTGCTGTGAACAAAGCAAATGATCAGAGCTGCATGCATGCAAGGCTGGTGCGTCATTACTGTGATGACTTGCATTGTGAAAAGGAAAGATGGTGGTCAGCTCATGTATTTTTTACTTAAGTTGACAGTGCAATTACGTGGCATGTCAAATGCAAAAACAGTCTCGACTGCACTGCAGCTCCAACCAGACTGTGAGACACTAATTTCAAGAAAGGGTAGCATGCGGCCTTTGTTGCCCTTTCGCAGAGAAAAGAGCAAATTTGTCTAAAATAAAACAGTGCGTGATGCCATCATTCGCATTGGAGTTGATGACGCAGAAATCAAACCTGGTCGTTCCTGCATCCCCTAATCAACCCGTGCAAGGACGCTGCAAATTTTGTTCAAAACGAAGCTGGAAAGTCGAAACTTGAAAGCATTTGTGCCAATGCCATGTTTTTCTTGTGCACATCAAACATGGTGTGCAAAGATTGCAGTCACGCTTCAGTTCCACTTTTGAAAAATGAATTTTACATGTACATTGGAAAATCATTTCTGAAGTGCCTGTCTTGACATCAAACATTGTGTGCATAAATTGTATGAATCAAATCAATTTAAAAATCGATTTAATCGAAATTATACCAAATTTTCATAAATAATTGAAAAAAATACTTTATCAAAATTCTTTTAAATAAAATAAATGTTCAAAAATAGCTACTCATAAAAGAGCTCAACATGCATATAAGATGAACAGCAGCTGAACTAATGAGATGCATCAATTATGCATGGGTGCTTATGGGGTGCCAAGGCACCCGAAGCGATGTTTACCTAGTAAAAAAGTGAGCGGTGACAAACTGTTAAAGAGTGGAGACCCACCGAAAAACAGTATATATTTTCATCGCAATCTACCCTGTGGAAACGAATCTTGCGAAAAGCTGGTGGATGTCAGGAACATAATATCATGCCACAGTTTATACTATAGTTACAGCATATTGGCTTGGTAAGTTCGCCAGCGACAATTCGCGAATTTGCGCTCTTTGCCACCTTTTCTTCTGACTGCTATTTTCTCTAGTACTCCGCCTCTAATGCAGGCTCTTTTCCCCCTCTCCTTCTTACCATTGCCCACATGCTTTTATTTAACAAAAAAAGTGAATTTTCAATCAATTCAGAGTATTTACTACGACATATATGGTATATAAATACTTTTTATTTCAAGATTACATGGATTTCAGAAAATCTCATGCTGAGTATGCAATGCATTTTCATATGAAGGTAATATACGAGCATTACTACTTACAGGTAATTAGTTGCTACAATATTTTGTCCATTGGCGAAAAATCACCTAAAATTATCGAACAAACATCTATCATTAGTTATAGCAACTTATTCGCCACCGACCGCTCTAGGGTTTTAGACGAATTTCTAAAAAAATAACGGCGACTTTCACATTTTGCGATCTTGCTACAAAATAAAGAGAAAAGCAAATTTTGTCACAAAATCGCCAGCTCCCCAGATAATCTGTTGATGTAAGCGAGTGACAGCAATCTGATAATGGCAATAATAATAATGACAGCAAGCTTGATCGAAATTGTAATCACTATTGATATTTTCTATAGCTTCCCGAAAGTGTCATTGGAAGTCGTCAAGAAGGGCGTCCTGACTAAAGGATCAATGTGCTCCATATTAAAGTCTGACTACTGTATGTCCGCACCGTCCAATCGCTCAGCAATGGGGGAATAGCGACGTTAAACCAACATACATTTTTTCTATGGCCTCATCCAACTCTGACACAGGCATCAATAAGCCGCTGTCGTTGCATGATGCAATTTATAGTCATGTTTTCACGAATATGAACAACATTCACATGAAAGAGCCATGGACTGAATAATGACTGCACCTGCCGCACCTGCGGTTTGGAGCGAATGTAGCCTATACATGTTCTGAATATACTTTCCGCAATAATTCGATGATGATTCGATGTTACTTGCAGAATTCTGAATTTTTTCGTCAGCCAATCACAATATTTCTCAGACCACGGGGAAACTGTGACAACGAACTTGTCTGGCATTACAAATAACAGTGTCATAGTTAACACAATGCTCAATGCCTCTAACACAATTTGTGGAGGGAGAGGAAAGGACAACTCATGGCCCATTTCTCGCATCACTAGTTCCTGTCTCATTTTCCCAATCATGGTTGGCGGTGGACTTGGAAACATGACTATTCTCCTCGGCATTATTTTGATTTCGGACCTGCGTAATGTGAAAAATGCTTCTGTGCTCAGCCTGGCAACTGCAGATCTCCTTATTACAGCAGTAATAGCTCCTGTGCTCACATTAGACCTGTTTTCATTATCTTGTACTTATTCACATCTTTCGTGTGCTGTATTCGACACTGTCATGACGGCTGGTACCCTGGCACATCTCTTGACCCTAACATTTATGGCGTTCAACCGATTTATAGCTGTGTGCAGGAGTCAGGCATATTCACGCATTTTCTCTCGTAATAAAACTTATCTCAGCATCTCACTGATTTGGATTTACGCCATTTTTATATCTCCATTGCCTTTTGTGAGTCAAAAAGTATTGTATTTCCCTTCCAGACTGCTGTGTGATATCTGGGGCACCATGCCATTCGCTCTGGTTATGTATTGTCATTGGTCTCTTGCTATAGTGATGTCGTCTGTCTGCTATACTCGCGTGCTAGTCACTTGGCGGGCTAGACTGAAGGTTGCTCAGAGTTTGGCTCAGAGTGAAAATGAAGTGATTGGGAAAAGTAAACTGGGACGAACAGAAGTGGCCCTCGGTGTTTCGTTTCTCAGTTTCGTCCTTGCATGGAGTCCACTACTGCTGATTCGACTGTTGTCGTTGACGGGTACAGTACCAATAACGATCGATATCGTCCTCATGCTGATCGCTATGAGTCACAGTGTCATTGATCCGATTGTTTATGGTTATCTGAACACCAACTTCAAACGAGCATTCGACAAACTCATTGATAATAATAAGTGCTGGCAACGATCATTAACTCCAAGCTTGAATGCATGAACCGCTCGTTTGTATTATTTATATCATTTGTGCAATAATCTGGACTATTGCATAGTTATCCTATATTTCATGAATATTCCATTCTTTCAAAATCATAGAATATTATACATTTAAGTCTTCTTGCTTTTTTTATTTTTAGCAGGGATTTGAGCTCATATCAAAAATGGTGACATGGTTTTCATCGCTTTATAAAAGTATTAATGAAGATGTTTGTACGATTAGTATTTAGCTATGAATCTTTGAAATATTCAATTCTTTATATTAAAAAAATCATGGAACGTGTTGTATTTGTTAATGCTCGACATCAAAAATGATGATGGAGGAAAGCAGAAATATGTCTACGGAATAGAATCCAATGGCTTCAGTATAGAAAGACGCTGTTTCTTATATAACAGTGGTTTATATCACAGACAGATTTCTAAATCAAGATTATCTACACGTGAAAAATCCATTTAGCAGGAGCTTAATTAACATAGTTCAATGCATGTCATGCATTATATTTTTCTTTAATTTTTTATAATTTTAATTTCTTTCAAAAATCTATAAAATCCGACAACAACTACTGAAAAATACTAAATCAATCAGACTCCTTTCACATATAGCTTTCCGCTAGATGCTGAAAATTCTTTTTCAAAACGATGTGTTAAGCCAAAAATAAGTGCGATAACATCATTCATTTTATTCACTTTTTATTGAATTCAAGTATGCATGCATCATGAACGCCTCATCTCATCGGCGGAGTACCCTGTCAAAGAGATCATGAGTTGGCAAGCTGTTAAGAAAGGGAATTTACTTACATCGGTCTGTGTGAAAAAATGATATGAAAAGAGACTACACAAAGGAAATATTGCATTTCTCAAAAATATGTACATACTGGTCGGAACATAGGTTTACGTTTCAGAGAAATCCATTATCACATTTGAACCCCGCGGTGCAATGTAAAAATGCATGTGAAGAGAATTTTACAACCATTGAAATCTGATTTTCGCTTTCATAAAACATGAAGCCTGGTGTACACTGGCTACTGCTAGCTGGTCTTCGTCCGGAGTTCGCAGTTCAATGCAACGAAGTCTCCGAACTACATTGCTGATTTAAGTTGCTCGCTGTTCGTCGTTGTTATTGATTTTCTATTAATAATGACGTTAGGCGACGTTATCCCCAATAGTCCGGCAGCCAGACTGAGTTTCTCCACGGAACGAGGCCGAATGTGAGACTTTCACAGAATGATGTACACCCTATGCCTAGTACGAATCGGTTCGTCTGCCGAGTTCTAGTGAGTTCCTCTTCTTGTCAGACAGGATCAAAGAAAAACACATGTAAATCGAATCGAATAGGACGCAGATTGCAGTTTTTTGGCTGAAATGAGATTTTCTGTTTTCTCTGATTAGACGAAAAGTACAAAGCCCAGAGTCATAATTTTTGAGATGGAATGTCTTCAGGTCATTTCCTATTATGCTCATATGCACCCCTGTCTATAAAGCTAAACACATTTAGAATTGGCGAGCCTATTAATGCCGGCAAGTACAAACATTTTAAGCAACTTTATCCACTTTCAACCACATTCTCACATACATTGCCGATCAGGAGCATGATAATAGCACATGCACATAATAGGAAATGACCTGAAGACGTTCTATCTCAAAAATTATGACTCTGGGCTTCGTACTTTTTGTTTAATCAGAGAAAACATAGAAAATTTTATTTCAACCAAAAACGGCAATCTGCGTCCCATTGGATTTACATGTGTTTTTCTTTGATCTTGTCTGACAAGAAGAGGAACTCACTAGAACTCGGCAGACGTGCAGATTCGTAGTATGCATAGGGTGTACATCATTCTGTGAAATTTTGATTCTCGACCTCTTTGCGTGGAGAAACTCGTTCTGGCTGCCGGACTACAATGACGGTCCGTCGCTGATTTCACTTTTAAAAATTTAAGCGATGAAATTCGACGCAATATCAACTCCGATGTATATAAATAGAAATTTTGATCCATGTCTGTATGAAGCCTGAATAACCGTTAAATGCATATTAAGTGGAGTTCGCAGCTCGTGGCTAGTCACATGTATTTCAAATTATGATACATTAATTAAATATAGGTACGTTTAGTCTAATTGCGTTGAAATGCTGAGCTGCAAACTACCTACTGACGACGAACTGCGAATTTCAGCTGATGCACACAACACTTTATGTCAGTGAATTGTTCATTTTGTATCAAAATGATTGTATAGTTCAAAAGAAATATCCAATCGCAAGTCTTTACCACGTTCCAAGCGTCTACCACGTAGGCCTACATGGACAACTCTGTAACCTACGGTGGAAACATATACAAAAGCACAAAATGGATGTGATCTGAAGCATCTCAACCCACTGCCCATGCCATGATACTTTTGTCGGTGTGCCAGTTTTGGGTTGCTCCTTCAATATCCAGGGTCGGACTTCTATGTTCACGAAGAGAAGCAATTACTTTCAAAGTAGTCTAATTACTTGTGAAGTATGAAAATGTCAGTTCATTAATATCATTTGCTTTTTTGCAGTCGTCGATGCTAGTCTCTAGAATAGCGACTGCACTATTCATCTGCTTTCAGATCTATTACTTCGTCAGCAGATTCTTCGACGAGCCACACCTCGTTCCGCCTGTTGAAGATCTTGAACGGAGCGTCATATCCAGCTGTATAATCTTGAAAATCTGACACGTTGACTTTGTGACTCATCAAATTCTTCAATTTTTCAAATTCCTCTGTCCAATCCTTGTTACTGGCAAAACCTCCAAATTGCCTGCAAAGTAATTTCAATGTTAAAATTCTAAAATAAATTATCAAAATCTTGGTCAGCTTGGAAAAAAATATTTTTAGGGAATTTTAGATCTCTTGAGAAGAAGGCATATTGCCAGAGTAATCATAGGATAAGTCAAAAGACAATATAGCAAGTTACTATACTTGCCCAGAGCTGATCATAAGAAACGGACTATTTGTATTTCCCTGAAATTCAATCGATCCTCATCCCTTCCAATCGTGTCGCACAATAACGTGCCATGCATAATTCTCAGCTTCAAAGTAAGCCATGATAAACTTGTGTCCGATATTGTATTTGCTGAGCAGTGCTCAAAACATGAAAATCGTTCAGTTTAAAAGTCGCATTTTTTCAAAAGAAAACATGTGAGCATCATAATGAATCAGGCATAGGGAGAACGAGCATTTTCTGAGCTCCATTTTGACATACTGGTCATCAAAATAGGCAAATTAATGAAAAATTAGTGATATAGAGAAGTTTTCCTTTTGGTTGAAAATGTTAAGTTCACACTTTTTCATCAAAAATGTAGGTGTTTGGTATCTTCAGAATGCCTTCGATGTGAGGAGTGCGAATATGTAAGTTATATTCAGATAAGTTCAATGGTTCTTTTTCAAACTTCTTCAATATTTTTTCTCATTTCAGCAAAAGTAAACAAACACCATGTAAGGTGAAAGAAGGTTCAAAACATGACACTTGGCGAAAGCATGTCTTTGTTCTCTCATAGCAGTTGCCGATTGATTACCTTAATTTTTTGTGTACTGAGAATGCAAACACTCGAATAATGTATGGCACGCTGATGTGCGACATGAGATTGTACATGAGAGACGTAGATTGTTAGACATGAGGATCGATTGAACTTCAATGAAATTTAGGTGGTCCTTTTTTTATGATCAGCACTGTAGAATAAATGACGCATAGATTGTAGAATATGAGATTGACGTAGACGTGATAGTTCGTGAAGGACGAGTGAAAATTTGTGAAACTAGTTACATGAACATGTGATTACGTACTTTATCAGATTGCGCAATCTTTGAAATCTCGATCTCAGTATCTTGATCAGATCGAGGCCAGAATTTTGTCAAGAATTTTCTCTTTGGCTCCGGTAAATACACAGACATGATCTTTTTATGAAATGAACATAACAATTGCTTACGGCTTGAATTCTATTCCTGTTCACTTTAATTAAATGTTGCAATGAGAAGACAGTATTTTTTTTATCTATGCGCCTATCTTTCAGAACTCAAAATTTTAATCTTATTTTTATGTCAGAAATTTGCCATTTACTTCAGTTTACAGCGGCAAGTGTGCATTCAAATCAAATTGTGAATCAAATATAATTGTTTGATTAATTTCCGCGCAAGTTTTTTTCGCATCATTATATTGACTCTCCAGAATCGAATTCCAAGATGAATCACTATTCAGAAATTATTGTTTCAGTCGTTGTCACTACTTATGAAGAAGTATGAGCTGAGTAGTACAAAAGAACCTTTGGACACATGAGAGAATTCTCGACGACATGCGCGACTTAAACTTAATATCCTATCTTTTCTTTGGCTGATGTCTTTGTTTTTTTGACATCTACATATATCTTACCTGACAAAAGTATGTAGAGGTGGCCGATCTTCAATGAAGACATCGGGATGCTTCGGAGCTGGTGGATTGTCTTGAAACTCATTGGGAATATAAAAGGAGATAACAGTGCGGTCCTCCCCTACTTCCGGACGAACAGTAACTGGTGTAGTCATTTCAATTTTGGTCTCTGAAAAGAGTGATATTTGAATTTCACATTATTTGACCATTTTTCTACTCGCAGACCTACTTCCATCGTTGTGGCCTGTGATGTAATTAAAGAGATAGCGAAATCCCTTCCTGACAGCCTTTTCGCGATCCAAGCCATCCATGGCAACACTGACCCATTTTCTTGCAGGATAATGTCTTTCTTCAAACTCCTGAAAGTTGGAGAGGAGAAAAACATGAAGATGGATATCGTATCTACATGTATAGCCTACGTATTGTAAATACCAGCGGATCAATGAAATGTAGACAGATTTGATGCAAGAGATTCAATATCCAGTCACTCGACAGAGAAGTGTCGCTATTAGGATTAAAAGTTAAAGATCCGATGCTATGCAATATCAAAGGATTAGAACCGCCATGCAGACTGCGTTGCCATGACACTTACATGCGGATTACAGACTGATTATGGCTAGTTCTTGTCAGAGCACTTTGAAGATTCATCATGATTATTAATTCTGTTAAAATCTAAAATCAATTGGATGAAATAACTTACAAGATGTTGCCATAAGGGCAGCCTGCAACTATTGTGCGCTTAAGATCTATAGCCACAGAATTAGATGGGTCGTCTCTTCCTATGTTTGACGAGAGAGGAAGCATTGGAACATGTAGCGCTAAAGAAATGGCACAATCTGCTGACATAATACCAAAGCAATTGAACAAAGAGCAGCAGTTCAACATTAAACACGCCAAATTGTGCGAAGTTTCAGTGACTGTTATCAACCGGATCACACAGCAAAGAGACACTGTCGATGTCAAATTCTACGGAGAAGTTAGTGAACGTTTTTTCTTGCGCTTGCTAACTTTTTAAAATGATCGGAGGGCCCAACATTATCGAGAAAACATTTGCGCAATGATCTGAATTCTTCGAATCTGAAGGAATCGAGGCGATCGGAGCATTTTGAAGGAATTCAGAACAATCCGCAAGCGACGCACGACTATTTTTCCTATCTCTGTAAGGTATTAAAAATTTCTTTTCGCCCACTTAATAAATTCCTGCATGTGCCATCATTTTGAATCAGTGATGCGGTTAAACAATCTAATTCTGTGTCTATAGCAATATCGACCTACGAAACCAGAACCAGCTGCTGAAATAATCATCAACAATCAGCTGCTTTCCTTTCTAGCCTTGGAAACTTTATTAAAGGTGTACCGTCTCATTTCAGTAGTGTTGACCATGGATATCAGATACTTTAATAATGAAGAACTAGAAATGACAGGACATCGAAAATAATAGTGAGTTGTGGACATGTGTTGTCATGACAACGGTACCTAAACGTCGGCGGCTTTCAGTGGCCGACAATAGGAAGATGCTGGCAGCTTATCACTGCACTTTGTAAATATTCACGGATATTTTCATTTGTCTCTACATGTTAGTGTGAAATCCTTTTGAAAAAATAGCTTACATACAACACACCGCCGTATGGCAGGAATATGAAGCTATGGTCGGTTTCAGTAAGTCGATTATTCCAAAGATCTAACAACATTGACTTAGATCGGTACCTGTAAGCGATTGGATGAAATGACCATTCAGCCATTAACAAACCGCTATTGTCCAGTTTAGTCTTACTAACTTAAAAAAGGCGAAAAGTTTCCATTTTAGTCTTCTAATAGGGGTTATTAACCAAAGAAATCCTTCTTTACTGATCTTTTCACTTTGTGTCAGCTGTATCGAGGTAGAATGACAAGATATCGGTACCTTTTCATTAAGCCGCCATCACTTAAGATCCTTTGTCATGACATGGCGTGTCCACGACATAGCATTGTTTTCAATTTACATGTCCGTTCTAGGCTTTATGATTTAGAGTGTCGGATTCCGGAGTGTGGTCAACCATATCAGTAATCAATTACAGAACAATATTGCATAACAATAGCGTTCAAAAACAGTGATGGTGTTGTTCACGATATCTTCAAAAGAAAATAATAATAATAATAATAATAATGAACGTATATTTAAATCAATAGCCTCAATAATGGAAATCGTGAGGCTTGTCACAAAAAGTTACACAAAATAGTCACTGAACACATGTAAGTCAATAACAAAATATTAATAATCAAAGAAGTCCAGCATTTATAGCTTTTATAGTGGTCGGGACAAATGACTTGCCTCTCATCGCTGATCTGATTACGGGTAGCCAAAAAGTCTTTGAGTGAATATTTCGTTCTGGAGCCATGAAATGGAGAATATGATGTTCGTCATCTATTAAGGTTTTCATCAACTTGGTGCCTGCCATTAGTCTTCGGTAGCTCAATGGTATGAAATCACAGCAGTCGCAGAGAGGCCACAGATTATCTTGTGAGCTCGACTCACCCGATAAAATTACATAAAATTTACCCGATTTGTAAATGAGCATTCCCATTACCAACTTAAGTAGTTTATGCAAGGTAGTAAATGTTTCGAGAAATTACTAGTGGCATTATAACGTGTAGAAGTAGATCCAACTGCATTGCACGTCAATTTGTTCAATTCACTTATGCTACATGAGCGCATCAGTCTGTTCATTTTGATTTCAAATGATGTGTGACACTCAGCATCGATATGTCAGGGAAATAAAGAATTTGCTAGACTCTCAACAAATTTTGATTGTCAATTGATGGAGAGCTTGAATCAATGATAATGCTCATCACGTGAAGCCCCACAGCGTCGATGTATGTTTATCACTATAATTTTTATTTTGAATGGTGATCATAAGGCCTTTCGGGCGTCGCAGACGGCCATCGTCATGCGAATGAATGTAATTACAGTGTTGCAGTACATGATTAGTAGTCGATTTAGGATCTGTTTTAAATATGACAGATCTGTTGGACAGATTTTCGATGATTCATTGTGATGCAAAAATATAAAATGAACATGCTGTGAAATTAAATTTCACATTTGATCTTTATCATGGAAGATATAAAGATAAAAATTCCTACGATTGAATGCATTGATTTTTTTACAAGTGGATGCCTGTGTATCTGTCGGACAGACGCGATAAATTTTAATCATTTAAAATTTTTGACTCATCAGTCAATATTATCGAAGATCCAAGCAATATAGCCATCGAAGTTGTGTCATCTTCAACTTCAGCGCATTTCATATATACCATAACGCTGTTTTGTAATGAATTTTGGAGGAAAGACACCAAATGCAAAGACACCAAGACACCATAAAGCTATCAATCTGTTGGACAGACTCTGTCGGACAGACGGATCCGGGACATAGGTATCAAACTTCAAATTCTTCTATTTTTTAAATTTCTGTCAACATGCTGTTTCTTTCTTGGTACAACCATAGAACATTTTGCAAAAATGTCATGTTCTTCATACAGAAATAGTCTGATGCATCTAATGCGTCTGTCCAACAGACTATCAGAAAAATTCTGCACCACAATCAAAAACGATGTACGATGACATGCATCTATGTTCTGATTGACCTACTGACTATTTTGATTCCAAAAGATACTAATAAACTTCTCTAAATTTAGCCATTGATTCAATTAGATTCCACATTCTTTGATAATTTTTCTGATGGCGCATTTAACCAAATAAATTTGTAAATCAAAAACTTCATAATTAAATTATAAAATATTAAATTGTCTTTGTTTTATTATTTATAATTTTGATATTTATTTATATAATTCTATTTATCTTAGGATTTTATGTTTACTTTATTACTTTATTGATATTTTATTATTGTCACTATATTTTGTTTTATAATTTTTATTTTTTACTATTTGTCATTCCTGTTTTTATAGAGTTAATTTATGCCATTAAGCAGCTTTAATGGTTCTATATAACTTTCGCTCTTTTTATTAATCTTACTTTGACTTTATTCACTTCATATTGTAAACTGTATTGATTTACACTTTAAGTTGTCCGCACACACAATACGAATTGAGAACTTTGTATCAAGAACTGTCAAGTCTACACCTCTCGTTTCATTGCGTCATGTACTCGTAGAACTGTATTTACTGCTGAAAGCCAATGTACGTATCTTGTCATATCACTTGTTGTATTTCATCAAAGAGAACAAGCGAGGCCAATAGAATTATGAAGTTTTTGATTTACATTCTTTGATAAATGAAAACGTCATGATTTGAGCCATAACACTATAATTGATGAAATTATGTGAATTTTCATTTCTAAAACTGTGTCTTACCAATATGTTGGATCACGTCACCACAAATTATTCGTGGAAGCAATGCTCATGAAACCACGCTTCACAAATTGGGCATCTCAGCCAATCAACGATCTCGTTGATGCTATACCTCAGTTTGCAATGTCCACATAAATTCTCGTCACTCGATGCACTGTGACCACAAATTGATTGAATTCTTTGACTTTCGTACTTTTTAGAGTAGTATGGCGTTTCATCAGTCGACAATTTATAGAATTGCATCTCAGGTATTCCATCAGTCATAATTGCGAATGACTTTGTGAACTTTCAGTGTTTCTGGAATTATCGGTGCATTGGAAATGTCTTCCGGCTCCTGCATCATTTCACATATTGGCAAGTAAATTGATGTAATGCTCGTCACGAGTTTGTTTGCTGCATCTGCGAATTCCCTTGGTGTTTTTATGGTCAATCTCCCAGACTTGACTTCTCGATTTAGGTATTCTTAATCGTGCCGTCCACTCCGTCCATGGGACCTTTCCCGTGATGAGCCTCATTGTAGTGCCACTGAAGGTGCTTTTTGTGATCATATTTCAACACTAGCATGAAAACATATCTGGACCGAAACTGTGCACTGTGCAGCCATGCCATCACTCCAAATAAACATGCTTTGCATATGCCTCGGTTGAAGTTTTTGCTCAACTGTCGCAATTGCCTTCACTACTCAATTGTAGGCTGCGATTCTGGAGTGATCGGTTGTCTCACTGATGACTGTCAATGGCACTTGCTTGATTTCATCACACTCTCTATAATAAGCACAAGCCGTAAATATGCTGAAGTATGTGTGTCCAAAATATGCACTTTGGATCTCATCCTGCTCCATGTTCTTATAGCTTTCACTGTAGTCAACTTGAATTAAGATCTCGTGATTCAACAAATTTGATTTCATTTTGTTTAGTGAAGACGCTTGACATCGCTTTCAAAAGATGTGTTTCTTCAATGAAGACACAGTAGCATTGACAGCGTCAATTAAGTCATGCAGATCTTGGTTGATCAAGATCTTTTGTATCTTCTTATCGACTCTCTGCCATTTGTAGTATGACACTTCATCAAACATCACATAATCTTCGAAAAATACATCAAAACAGCTGTTCCCGTTGCAATCGCTGCAATGTCCCATCATGCACTTTTCGGACGAACTGTCACATGAAAACTGCTCCACTATGTCATGAAACGAAGTTGGAAAATTGCAACCAGAAAAACACTTGTTGATTCCTTTGGACAGTAAAGATGAATTTTCACATTCTTCACAAAGACAGGAACTTCGTGGAATATATTTGTTGTAGACAAACTGTTTATGTTCACGGATGAAGCCATAGAGCAATGAAAAAGAAATGCGCTTGTTAAATGCTTGCTCAAAGCATTCATCTGGATTTTGAGTTCCAAAAATTTGAGCGCCATTTACGATGTTTAGCAAGTCCCTCAAAGTCCATAAGAGGTATTTTTTTGAACAAATTGCTTGATGCCATTCACTTTCCCAATATACACATTGTCCTTTCGGCCGGGAGTAATATATGAAACATCGGAGCGATCAAAAAACTTCAGCAACCGCTGTTCCTCTTCATCGCTTAGCACTATCGGCTTGCGTCCTCGTTTTGTTTTCATCAGAGGAACAACCCTGATTTTATATTTTTCGGATAATGTGTCTAGTATTTCCGATTTCTTACGGGGACTCGCCGGTAATGCCTTCTCAGCGCGAACCAAGCTTCGAGATTTTGACTGCTTCGAAGAAAATGAGGTATTCAAAGAGGCAGACAATTTCTCCTCCGATGGTTGAGTGGACGCGCTTTTAGATTGTTGTCTTTCCAATTTCTTTCTTTGGTGATATGGTCTGCTTCTCTCTTTTTCCTTTTGCTTTCTTGCTTGGTAGGATTCAGTGTTTAGGTTTTTCTCTATAGAGCGAGTGAGAGCGTTCCGTTCTGTGTCAGCTTTCCGTATTCTGTCAATATTCTTCATCCGATAATGTTTGCAATAGTCTTTATTAGTAGTAAGAAAACGGCGAACACCAGATAGCGCAAGATGGCCGCCATCGCTGAGTCCCCCCCCCTCTGGTCCGCCAGTGTCGTGATGTGCCGGCGAGGTTCTGCTGCCGTCCCCCCCCCTCTGGTCCGCCAGTGTGTGAGTCTCGGGTGTCTGTGTCCGACCGCCTGGTGGACTTGGGCGACCGTCTAGGTTGACCTGGGCGACCGTCTAGGTTGTCTTGGTTAAACTGTGGTATGTTTTGGTGTGTAGTGTCCAAACGAAGCCTCGGATGTGAAAACGGAGGTCAGATTCGGATTCAGCGTGAAATTCTGCATCTGTATGGTGAATTTGAAAGCAATCGGAGATAAAAATTTTTCGCTGACGTCCCCCCCCCTTTGATCTAACTTTGGTTCTAGTGGACGGATTTTGTTCGTTCGACTTGCATTGGAAAGAGGATGAAACACTGCTCGACCGCATTTTTCGTTGCGAGTCAATCGGAGCAGCCGTTCAAAAGTTAGAGCGGTTACAAGATTTTAGGTCGGAGCTCACCTGAAAAAATCCTAAGTGTCAGAGTGACTTTGTATGGGAAAAATTAAAAATTTTCCAAAGTGTGGAATTTCGACCTGGGACCTTTACCAAAGTTTGTTTCATCAAATTTCGCTGACCCCCCCCCCCTTTGATCTAACTTTGGTTCTAGTGGACGGATTTTGTTCGTTCGACTTGCATTGGAAAGAGGATGAAACACTGCTCGACCGCATTTTTCGTTGCGAGTCAATCGGAGCAGCCGTTCAAAAGTTAGAGCGGTTACAAGATTTTAGGTCGGAGCTCACTCTGACACTTAGGATTTTTTCAGGTGAGCTCCGACCTAAAATCTTGTAACCGCTCTAACTTTTGAACGGCTGCTCCGATTGACTCGCAACGAAAAATGCGGTCGAACAGTGTTTCATCCTCTTTCCAATGCAAGTCGAACGAACAAAATCCGTCCACTAGAACCAAAGTTAGATCAAAGGGGGGGGTCAGCGAAATTTGATGAAACAAACTTTGGTAAAGGTCCCAGGTCGAAATTCCACACTTTGGAAAATTTTTAATTTTTCCCATACAAAGTCACTCTGACACTTAGGATTTTTTCAGGTGAGCTCCGACCTAAAATCTTGTAACCGCTCTAACTTTTGAACGGCTGCTCCGATTGACTCGCAACGAAAAATGCGGTCGAGCAGTGTTTCATCCTCTTTCCAATGCAAGTCGAACGAACAAAATCCGTCCACTAGAACCAAAGTTAGATCAAAGGGGGGGGTCAGCGAAATTTGATGAAGCAAACTTTGGTAAAGGTCCCAGGTCGAAATTCCACACTTTGGAAAATTTTTAATTTTTCCCATACAAAGTCACTCTGACACTTAGGATTTTTTCAGGTGAGCTCCGACCTAAAATCTTGTAACCGCTCTAACTTTTGAACGGCTGCTCCGATTGACTCGCAACGAAAAATGCGGTCGAGCAGTGTTTCATCCTCTTTCCAATGCAAGTCGAACGAACAAAATCCGTCCACTAGAACCAAAGTTAGATCAAAGGGGGGGGGTCAGCGAAATTTGATGAAACAAACTTTGGTAAAGGTCCCAGGTCGAAATTCCACACTTTGGAAAATTTTTAATTTTTCCCATACAAAGTCACTCTGACACTTAGGATTTTTTCAGGTGAGCTCCGACCTAAAATCTTGTAACCGCTCTAACTTTTGAACGGCTGCTCCGATTGACTCACAACGAAAAATGCGGTCGAGCAGTGTTTCATCCTCTTTCCAATGCAAGTCGAACGAACAAAATCCGTCCACTAGAACCAAAGTTAGAACAAAGGGGGGACGTCAGCGAAATTTGATGAAACAAACTTTGGTAAAGGTCCCAGGTCGAAATTCCACACTTTGGAAAATTTTTAATTTTTCCCATACAAAGTCACTCTGACACTTAGGATTTTTTCAGGTGAGCTCCGACCTAAAATCTTGTAACCGCTCTAACTTTTGAACGGCTGCTCCGATTGACTCGCAACGAAAAATGCGGTCGAGCAGTGTTTCATCCTCTTTCCAATGCAAGTCGAACGAACAAAATCCGTCCACTAGAACCAAAGTTAGATCAAAGGGGGGGTCAGCGAAATTTGATGAAACAAACTTTGGTAAAGGTCCCAGGTCGAAATTCCACACTTTGGAAAATTTTTAATTTTTCCCATACAAAGTCACTCTGACACTTAGGATTTTTTCAGGTGAGCTCCGACCTAAAATCTTGTAACCGCTCTAACTTTTGAACGGCTGCTCCGATTGACACGCAACGAAAAATGCGGTCGAGCAGTGTTTCATCCTCTTTCCAATGCAAGTCGAACGAACAAAATCCGTCCACTAGAACCAAAGTTAGATCAAAGGGGGGGACGTCAGCGAAATTTGATGAAACAAACTTTGTAAAGGTCCCAGGTCGAAATTCCACACTTTGGAAAATTTTTAATTTTTCCCATACAAAGTCACTCTGACACTTAGGATTTTTTCAGGTGAGCTCCGACCTAAAATCTTGTAACCGCTCTAACTTTTGAACGGCTGCTCCGATTGACTCGCAACGAAAA